>JADHKR010000004.1:631759-891785 GCA_019925305.1 Sporothrix cf. nigrograna
CCTACCACCACGCCCACTCCTCCAACCTCCAAGCCTACCCCTCCTACCTCAACGGCTACGCCTCCTGTTCCTCCTACTACCACGGCTACTCCTACTACCAAGCCTACTCCTCCCACTTCCAAGTCCACTCCCCCTGTCACCACGACTACTCCGACTACTACTCCTCCTACCACCGAGTCGACCCTCACGACGAGTGTGCCTTCGACCACGCCCGCCAGCAAGTCTACGGTCCCTCCTAGCACCGAGTCAACTCTTACAACAGGTGTGCCTTCAACCACGCCCGCCAGCAAGTCTACGGTCCCTCCTAGCACCGAGTCAACCCTTTCAACAAGCGGCGTGCCTTCGACCACGCCTGCCAGCCAGTCTACGGTCCCTCCTAGCACCGAGTCAACCCTTTCAACAAGCGGCGTGCCTTCGACCACGCCTGCCAGCCAGTCTACGGGTCCTTCTGGCACCGCGTCAACCCCTCTGACGACTGTGCCTCCTACTGCATCCACCAACAAGCCCACGGGTGCTCCTGGCACCCAGACCACCACCACCTACGTGACCACCAGCGTGTGCCCCATCACCACCTGGAGCACGTACTCTGGCTCCTCGGTCCCTGCCACGACGTAAGACTTGCTCACATATTGTCCTGTGCTGCCCCAACGTCCCTGCTAACCATCCCAGGCAATCCACATCGGTCTGGACAGTGACCACCGAGTGCGAGACCACCACTTCGGCCCCCCCTGCCGAGACCCCTTGCCCGTAAGCTTTTTCTTTCCCTACTCGCTCATACAGTTCGTAGCTAACACGCTTCCAGCTCCGGCTCGCCTGGTTCTCCTGCTTCGTCTGGTTCTCCCGGCTGGTCATCCCCGGCGTCCCCCGCTTCGGAGACCCCTTGCCCGTAAGAGCGTTTCTTCTCTTCTCTTCTCACTCATATCTTCTGTTCGTAGCTGACATGCTTCCAGCTCCGGCTCGCCTGGTTCTCCTGCCTCGCCTCGCTCTTCCCGTTCTCCTGGCTCGCCCGGTTCGCCCGGTTCGCCCGGTTCGTCGTCCCCGGCAGCCCCCACTGCCGTTGTCAGCAACATCCCCGGCTCCCCCGCGGCCCCTGTCTCGAGCTCGCCCCGGGCTAGCATTGTGTCGCCCATTGTCCCCCAGGCTTCCAGCATCCCGCCCAGCAGCAGCACCAGCTCACCCGCTACGGTCCCAACTAGCGGTGCTTCCCGCGCCCACGCGGGTGTTGCCGTGGGCTTCCTGGCCGCCGTTGTTGGCGCTGTCCTTTTCTAAGGAAAAGGGCCGCCTAGCCAACCTTTTGTTTTTGCACATCTTTTTTGAATTTTAGTCTTTTTTGCTGTCTTTCCCGCCATACATTGGATCTAGGAATCCCATTTTAATCCCCCCCTTTCCGATAATCTTCTGTCACACTCCTTGATACCCTGCCCAGTCATTTATGATTTCCCTGTTCTCCCTTTTGCCCGCGACCTTGTCCGTCCTTGTCTCCGGCGTCTGGCGTTTGGTGTTGGCGTTTGGCGTTGGCGCTTGGTGTTGACATTCGGTCTGGGAACCGGGTGCCTGCCTGGTGCCCGGTACCGGTTCTCCGTGTCGGTGCCCGGCGTTGGCGTTGATGGCTGACCTTGGTCTCTTTTTCCCCTTTGATATTCGCCTTGGTTTGGAGCTTCTGGGCTTCCCTCGGATTGGAGCTATTGGGTCTTTTTTTTTCAGGGTTGATTTTCTGTATTTCCTGGGTGGGTTTTTGGGTTTCTTCCTTTCCTCTTGCTACCCCGAGGGCCTTTTTTGGCGTCACGGATTTCTTTCCTTTGAGTTCTCCAGACTGTTTCCTGGGCGTTTTTCTTCTTGGGTGTCTTTCTTCGTTTTCTCCCCTTGTGCCTGCTATTTCGCGCATCTGTCTACGCGTGCTCGGCAGATCTGTCGCCCCTTGTTGCCTGCCGGGGTTTTTTCTCCGCATGGGGTTTTTTACCTGGCATCAAAAGGCTTCTGTGGGGTGACAGACTCTCAGTCTATAAATCTGATGGTTTCTTTTACTGTTAACACAACCCGATTCAAGTTGTGGTGATCTGCATTGCCACTTCTGGTGTAATAGTGTTTTATAGAGATTCTGGCCAATATAATATTAGTCAGAGCATTTTTTGTGTGTTGAACAAGGGACTCTGTCCTTTTGCCTTTCTTTCCATTGCCTCCCACAGCCCTCGTTGCTCAGGGCCGGAGGAGGCCGGGATGAGCGGCAATCTCTAGAGAAGCACTAGGATACAGTCAAGAACGGCTATAATGTATGCCAAGAGGACGGAACAGACTCACCGCCCCGTGTATGACCTTTATGAACAGCCCTGGATAGTGCGCTCAGCAGGTGCCATTGCGGGGCATGCCTATATTGTGGTTCGAAAGGCGAAAGCAAGACAGTTTGCTTTGTTGATTTCCCCTGTTTTCTCCGTGCCGTATTGTAACACGGCCGCGGCCGCGGCGCTTTCCCAACAACGGTGCATTTTCCAAAACAAATCTCGCTCTATATGAAGACCTGCCCGTTTCCACACAACGCAAGACGGAACACTCAATGTACAGAGAAATGTAGAGCCAGTGAACCCAGGAACCGGCGTAGATAATAACAGAAGCTCAAGGCCAGCCATAAAAGACGTAGGCGCAGACAAAGCAAAGGTATATGGCCCGAGGAGCGAAGCATAAATCATAGGTTAGGAGGCGTGAGGCTGCAGCCATCGTATTGGTTTTGGGTCTTGTGAGGCGACCCTACTTTCACCTTTGTCGCCTGGGCGCGATTGGCTACAACGAGACGCTGCTGGACACGCCCTTGTCTGCTGGTGCGGATGCCGGCACAGAGACGGGGGCCGGCGCGCCCTTTCTGGCGGCGGCCAGTGCGGCAGCACGGGCCTTTGCGGTCAGCGGGACAATCTCCTCGAGCATGGCCTCCCGCACGCGCTCGGTCAGCGCCGTGACGTCGTCGGGCGTGAGGCCCTTGGTCGGGATGGGGTCGAGCACTGCGGTGTCAGAGCGGCCAGGTAGGGGGAAAATATCTATAAAAAAAAGAAAGAGAGAGAGAGACGCACCCTTGATTGGGACCTTGCCCGGGAGGAAGCGGAGCTTGCCGGTCGAGTAGAGGTGGCTGTAGTTGGCGACGACGACGGGCACAATGGGCACGCCGGCCTGGACGGCCAGGTGGAAGGCGCCCTTCTTAAAGGGCAGCAGCATGGGCTCCTGGGCGTAGCTGCGGGTGCCCTCGGGGAACATGTAGACGCTCTGGCGCTGGGACAGGATGGCGTCGGCGGCGCCGCGCATAGCGGACCGGGCGTCCTTGCTGTTGGCGCGGTCGATGAAGATGGTGCCGCTGAGGCGCATGAACCAGCCGAGGAACGGATAGTTGCGCAGCTGGCTCTTGGCGGTCACGCTGCAGTAGCGGGGGAACATGCAGCCCAGCATCAGCACGTCCATCTCGGTCTGGTGGTTGCCGACAAAGACGGCCGGGCGCGTCGTGTCGAGCACGCGGCCGGGGTCCTCGACCTCGAACGTGAGGCCCGTCGTGAGGGACATGGCAAACTTGAAGGCGCGGGCCGTGGCCCACTGCGCAATCTGCCAGCGGTCGCCGCCGGAGAGGCGCAGGACGACGGACGCCACGACGCCGTAGAGCGCGCACACGATGAGGGCGAGCACGGCCGACAGGATGCGCGCGGCGAAGCCGGCCAGCGGGCTGGCGCTGGACAGGAGGAAGAACATCAGGATGACGCCGACGTAGCGGGCGAGCAGCCAGGCGATGGCCGAGGCGACGCCGCGCAGGATGCCGAGCATGGCGGGAGGGACGGGCCGGAGAAGACGCGAGCAAGCAGGGACGGCCGAGAGGCTGCCGCGGCGCACAAGAGGGCGGGCGAAGAAGAGGATGACGCTGTGGTGTGTTCTGCAGGGCGCGAAGCGGGCGGGCGGGCCAGCCAAAGTCTGGCTGTCTGGTGTCTGGCTGTGCGGCGTCTGGCTTGTGATCGCAGCGCACAGTCGCGGGACGGGCCAACCAGACCGCTCTGCTGCACGCCGGCTGTTGCGTGCTGGAAAGGTGCCCCAACAGCTGCAAATCTGCAGATCTGTAGCTCGGCAAACGGGCGCTTCTGCGGCGAGTGCGACTCTGGGGACGTCTGCGGAGGGTCGCCGTGACAGAGGGTCTGGCGGGAGCAAGATGAAGATGGCGGGCTGCGGTTCCGGTCAGCGTTTTCGCCTTGTGAAAGAGGCTGCGGATCGATTTGATTTTATATTTTATTCGTTTTTATTCGCCGTCGTTTTGTTGGGATGGCGGGGCTGAATGGGGAAGGAGCGCTTTCTTACTACAGCACTTTTGTGGAGTCGATACTTGGTCGGACGGTGAGGCGAAGAGGCATCGACAGGCTAGTGTCAGCAAAAAGACGTTCTCGATCGAAGACAATCAGGCGAGCTCAGCGTGACATTTTCTTTTCTTTTCTTTATTTTTTTTAAACTATAAATATGGTAGAGACTCATAATATACTCGTACGTTGTACGAGTAGACTCGCTTCAGCTCTTTCCTTTTGTCAGGTCGTATCTTGACCCACAGGCATCTCGGGGAAGGTGCTGGGGCGCTGTGATTGGTGACAGGAGCGTCCCGCACAGCTCCTGCCGCTTAGCCCCAGTAACAGTGTCAGACAGCGCCATTGGCTATGCACACTGTAGCAGCCGAGCTACCCCAAACGCATCTCGCACATGCATCGCGAGATACGCCATCGAAGGCCGTGATTCCCATCCATCCTGCTGCGCAGCACAAGGCACCGCGCGCCACGACATGACGGCTGGCTCGATCTGAAGCTGTGCCTCTTGCTCTGAGACCGTCGCGCCCCCGGAAATCGCATCCCCGGAAAGCAGGACAGGCAGCGTCCCCGGCAAGCCCGGGCCACCCGGCTTTCGGCCATCCAAACCGCGCGACGCGCATCGACACGCACGCCAGGCCGCCGCAATGGCATCCGGCACGCCCGAGCCCTCGACGCCGCGCGCCGCGGCCGCCGCCGGCGCGCTCCCCGACCGGCCGCCGATTGCGGCGCTGTTCCTCATCGAGTTCGACGTCAAGGCCGGCTACACGATTGTGTGGAAGCAGGCCGTGCCCGGGCTGGAGCTCGCGGGCGCCGTCGAGTACAAGAGCCTGCCGTCGGGCCTGCACGCCGTGTCCGAGGACCTCGTCTACTTTGTGCACGAGGAGGCGGGCGACGCCGGCAGCCGGGCCGGCAGCGGGCACGGGTCGTCGACGACGGCACGGACACGGAGCCAGGACAGCACGGGCATCGGCTATGCCGGCCTTAGCGCGTTTGTCAACCGGCCGACCGACGCCGCGGGCGCGCGCCATGCGCGCATGATCGCCGTGGGCGTGCTGGTGCCGCGCAGCTACGGCCGGCTGGGGCGGGCGTGGCGGCACGCCGAGGCGTTGACGGACATGGCCCGGCAGCTGGCCGCCGACGGCACGCGCGTGCCGCTGCTCGAGACGTACTGGACGGCCCACCGCAGCCCGCGCGCGGCGGCCGCCGACGAGGCCGAGGCCGAGGCCGAGCGGCCGCTCTTGCAGATCACCGACTCGCCGCTGGCCTCGCCCGCGGGCCCCGCGCCGGGCCCCCCCGTGGGCTCTCGGCCGTACGCGGCGCCGCCTCCGCCGGCCTTTGGCAGCCGGGCCGGCGCGCGGCATGTGCGCAACCGCTCGGCGTCGGACGGCACGGCGCTCCTGCTGCCGCCCGGCCACCGGCTGTCGCCGCACCATCCGGCCTGGAGCCTGACGACGCTGCTCGACACGTTTGGCCCCCTCATCTTCCCCATCTACCGCGCGGCGCTCTTGCGGAAGCGCATCCTGATCTCGACGCACGCGCCCGTCTGCGAGGCCAACAACTTTGGTGAGTGGACGGAAGAGAGCGGGTGCGGTATCGTCCTGACCCTGACCGTCTTTTTTTTTTTTTTTTTCTTTTAGTGTACAACATCTCGGTTCTTGCCAACATCCCCATCTCGGCACTCGACCTCCTCGAGCCCGCTGCCGTCGCGCTGCAGCGCATCCGGCCGCTCTTCACCATCGGCGTCAACGACATTGCGTTCCTGCTCGACGACCTGGCTGCCTCGCGGCGCGCAGCGCGCGAAGCTGAGGCGGCCGCGGCCGGGGGCGCGCCGGCGAGCGACGCCCCCGCGTACGGCGGCCCTGGCTGGATCGCCTGCACGACCGACAGCATCCTGGCCGTCAAGCAGGACCTGTGGGACGTGCTCATCACCATGCCGCCCGCGCACGCGGCGGCCCCGGACAAGAAGGTCTGGCCGGCCGTGGAGATTGCCAAGGGCGTGCCCCTCAAGGCCACGCAGCGGGACCTGCGCCGCTACCGGGCGCTGACGGCAGGGCTGGAGCGCCTGGCGGGCCAGGCACTCGGCGGCGGCGGCGGCAGCGGCAGGCTGTTTCTGCAGCGGGACGCCCAGCTGGCCGAGGCTGCCGAGTCGGTCGTGGAACACGTGACCTGGGCCGCGCTGGCCTACAACGGCTTCATGTGGTGGGCGAGCGCCGGCGAGAAGAGCCGGTCGGACGAGACGGACGAGACGATCCACGACGCACAGCTGCTGGCCAACATTGTGCCCCCGCGGCCGTCGCAGGCGCCGCCCGCCGCAGACGCAGCCGCCCCGGCGGCGGCCAGTCTGCTGGACTCGGTCTCGTCGCTGACGGCAGCACGGGACGCCGCCGGCCACGACGAGGCGGACGAGGCGGACGAGGCGGACGAGGGCGAGGAGCGCGCGCGCCTGGAGCTGGCCATCATCACCTACTTCCACCGCCTCACGACGCAGATCCTGTCGGTGCTGTCCGATGTCGTGGAGAGCAGCGGCGACGACGGCAGCGAAGAAGGATACTACGACGACGACGAAGACGAGGAGGAGGACGGCTACTACAACTACGACGACGAAGACAACGCAGACGCCGGCCCGGCGGCCCGTCATGCCGACGACGACGGCCTCGTGGCAGCGCGCCGCAGCGGGCTGGGCCCCACCGCCGGTGCCGCCAACAACGCGGCGTCGTCGTCGTCCACCGCTGCGCTTCTGCTGCGCCGCCGCAGCGGCCGTGCGTCCCCGTCGTCGTCCCCGGCCTCGGCCCGGCCGCAGAGGGCCGCCACAGGCCGCCCGCCGCACCGCCCGGGCGCCCACACGCTGCGCATCAGCAGCGACGCCGTCTCGCGCATGGGGCTCGACGTCTGGAGCAAGGCGGACGCCGGCTTTGTGCGCGACGTGGCCCGGCAGTACTTTGGCCGCCGCGGACGCCACGCCATCTCCGTCGAGACCAAGGGCGTCGAGGTGTGCGGCCTCCGGGTCTGCTGACTAACCGCCGGTCTCGCCGTCGCCGCCGTCGCAGCGCTTGCCGTCGCCGCCTCGGTGGCGGCAGCCTATGCGTAGCCTATGCGTAGCTGCAGTTGTAGCAGCTGGCCCTCCATCTCGCGCGCGTCCGGTTCGACATTGCCTGGATACGTCTGCATCCCTGCGCCCATCTACCCATTTCCATCCACCACCGCCTTGTCTTTCCGTTCCCTCTTCGTCTTCCTCTCCCTCACTTCCCTGCTCGCATCTTCTACGGGTGGACAAAGGCACCACATTCTGTGGTATGCTGCTTGGATTTTTCGGTAGATCTTTCTGCGAAACATCTGGGATGGTTTTCTGCAAGTCTCGGTGAAATTTTTGTTTACGGCGTTCTTTTAGAATACACTTGCAGCCACAGCCACTTGCTCATGTTCACAGTGCTTATTTGTGCATCCATGCTGTTGTGCATGCTGTCTGCTTATATTTCATTTTTCATTATGGCAAAGAAACCCAAAAGACGCTTCCTGTTCCGCTCACATCCCAATTGAGCTGCCCCTTGCCTGGCCGTCTTACGAGAGGCAAGGGAGCATCGGCCTGCAACGACAACGCGGTCCGTTGGGCTTAGTAGTTGTCGTTGTTGCCGCCGTAGCCGCCGCCCGAGTTGCTCGAGCCATAGCTGTCGTCGTCGCCACGGCCGCCACGGCCGCCGCCGAAGCCGCCCGAGCCGGAGTTGCCCGAGCCGTAGCTGTCGTCGGACGAGTTGTTGTTGCCACCGAAGCCGCCGGAGCCCGAGTTGCCCGAGCCGTAGCTGTCATCATCACCACCGCGGCCGCCGCGGCCGCCTGAGCTGCCGCCGAAGCCGCCGGAGCCCGAGTTACCCGAGCCGTAGCTGTCATTGTCACCGCCACGGCCGCCAGAGCTGCCGCCGAAGCCGCCGGAACCCGAGTTTCCTGAGCCGTAGCTGTCGTCGTCACCACCGCGGCCGCCACGGCCGCCAGAGCTGCCGCCGAAGCCACCCGAGCCCGAGTTGCCCGAGCCGTAGCTGTCGTCGTCACCGCCACGGCCGCCACGGCCGCTAGAGCCGTAGCTGTCATCGGACGAGTTGTTGTTGCCGCCGAAGCCACCCGAGCCCGAGTTGCCGCCAAAGCCACCAGAGCCCGAGTTGCCCGAGCCGTAGCTGTCATCATCACCACCGCGGCCGCCACGGCCGCCCGAGCTGCCACCAAAGCCGCCGGAGCCCGAGTTGCCCGAGCCGTAGCTGTCGTCCGAGGAGCCGCCGAAGCCGCCCGAGCCCGAGTTGCCCGAGGAGCCGTAGCTGTCGTCATCACCACGGCCGCCGCGGCCGCCGCCGAAGCCGCCAGACTGCAGCACGGGTTAGTGAGAAGCGTCTCTTGTGGAACGTGCAGGGGAAAAAGATGGGGACTCACGTTGTCGTTGTCGTAAGACATTGTAAAGATGTGGTTTGGTATAGAGGAGAGATTGGATGGGGGAGATGAGGATGAAGATGAAGCAGAAGAAAACGGAGAGAGAAGAGCGAGGAGGGGCAAGCTGGCCGGTACTTATGTGCCTCGGAGCTTGGCAGGGGGGGACGTCGATGGGAGAGAGAGAAGACGAGGAGGGGCAAGAAAGGCCGGCCAGCGCAAAGCGACATGGGGGGGACAGCTAGGAGCTACGAGTACGTGTGGGTATGAGGCAACCGGCCTGCGAGAGCGGCATCACGCAAGATGGGAAACACCGACGTCACTAGGAAAGGAAAAAAGGGGGGGGGTCCATAGCTGAAAGGGAAGGGAGGGGAGGGGGCAGTGGCAGAGGACACGTACGGCTGGACGGGCAACGGTCTCGGCGTGGCCTTTGGCCGGCACAGCGGGATCCTCATTTCTTGCCGGCATGGTGTGCTTTTGTTTTTCTTCCTCCTCGTTTTGCGTATCCAAGGCACGACTCGGACGGTATCGCCGTTGCTGGCCAGGAGATCAGATGCACGCCCGATACACCGCCGTCAGGCATGCAAGGTGTCTTGCGTTTGCACTGGATGCCGTCGTCCAGTGCACGGGGTGTCTCGCATGCATTGCGTGTCCATACGGTAGCTACGACTACATTCCTGGCAGAAGTGGTAGGGGAGAAAGAGGAGGGCCACTGCCGTTGCCGTGCTTGTTCGATCGACAAAGATACAAGGTACCATGTACATCCCAGTGCGGACGCAGATGACGTCGGGTGATGCAGGAAGCTTCCAGCTCATGCGGGCGAAATGTGTGCAGGCTGGAGCTTGTCTCGTCCTTGCACAATTGTTGGCCTCTTGCATGCAATGCTGGCGTTATCAGCCCGTGGAATGTCTTTTTGTCACCGCCTCAGCGTTTCGTATATTGCCTTTCATCTTTCCTGTTTTCTGCTCGCCCTTTCGGCTGACCGGTTGCTGCGTTGTCCGGGGCCGGTGTGAAAGGCAGAGGACCCCTAAATGACTCCCGTTTCTATTTCTATATATGCATACTCGTACCCATTTACGACCTGACAAAGTACTTGCTTGCAGAGAAGTAGAATTTAGTAAAAATACCTCAAGCGGTGCTGAAGCTGACAAGAAAGTGGAGAGAAGGGGCGTGTAAAGAAGGAGAACACGCCCCCTGCAGCAACAACAGGAAATATGACACTGATGCGAGGGCCTCGACGCCGAAAAGAAGAGGGGTAGGGGTACGTACTGGACTGGCCCTTTCATCACCTGCAGTCGAGAGGAAAGGTGATCAGGCGGTACTCGTACTCAGCAGAAGGACAAAAAAGAAGCGGAGGGCTGTCTGTTTTTGCTTCCGCAGTCGATTCACGTATTCTGTCTTGTAGAAGCGCCAGCTCTGCAAGACGTGCAGACTGGGAGTCTTCCGGCTGGGGAGGAACCAGCTCCCGCCAGACGAAGCTCGTGCAAGCTTAAAGATCAAGCTTAACAGCCGTCGTTGCGTTGCCAAGACAAGCAGAAGCATTGCAGGCCCCGAAAACAAGGCTTGGGACCAAGAAAAAGGGCCAGAACAGAAGCCGCAGATAACAGGCGGGCTCTCATCTCTTGGCACAGCAGACCTCTCTGCGTGGGTATCTTATTATATGTACATAGCGTAATACTGCGAGTGGCACAAGATACGACCGTCCACCGATCGAGCCCGTGGGCCAGGCAGGGTCTGTGACGGGATGGGCGGGCAGACGGGGGCTGAGTCCAGAGGAGGGGAACGCTCGTCAAATTAGGACGATGAGTGGAGATGCTAGCGACGGCAAGGAAGCTTGCGACTGGTCGATGGGGAGCTCGGCGACGACGCTGCAGGTTGGCTGGCAGCACAGCTGGCCGCCACTTTGGTCATGTCGTCGTGGCCCATCCTCGCCGTCGCCGTCGCCGTCGCCGTCGTCCTCTGCGGCATATCCTGTTTTATCTCGCGAGGCTCTCGTGGTTGGCGCAGCGCATCCCAAACGAGGAATACAGCGGCCGATCAATGGACAGGACGCAGAGCCGGGCTGCTGCCGTCGTATCTGAGAAAGCAGTGGGCACAAAGAAAAGGTCGCAACCGATCTCAGCTCGCTGGGGCTGGCGCCGCTTGGATCGACCCACCGCAGGAGCGGCAGGACGCCCCGTAAAAAGAGAAAACTGTCCAGAGGGCGCCCGGCGGCCCATCGTGCGACGGTGCCGGCGACAAAAGGACGCTGGCTGCAGGACGGAGCAAGGCCTCCCCAAAACGAGCATGGTGATCGTCATGAACGTGAGCATAAAAGCGGGGCTGTCGCTGGGCACACCATGTCCAGCTGAACTGCAGGTGGTGGGGAGGAGCGCGCGGGAAGAGGAAAGAGCAAGGACGAGAGAGTGCGCCTGTCTGGGAAGGAGGGATTGCGCGGCCTCTTCGCCACGAGGAAGGTGCCGAGAGATTGGCCATGTGGCCGATCGAGAAGGACGAACTTCAGAGGAAGGCGCGACCCCAAAGACGCCATATTACGGCGGCGTGTGCAAGAGCAATGGCGGAAGACGAAAGGGGAAAGAGCGGTCTTTGACGCGACGCTTGGCAAGAGCTCAGAGCCTTGCCTCCAAGACGCCAAGACAGCTTCCGCACAGCACGGAGTCACGACGCACGGAGCATGTGAATTAGACGGCGATACTGCTGCTCTACTCGTATTATGCTATGCGACAGGATGGTGCCGTGCATGGGGTTCATTCTCACCGTCTCTCTACAGCTTGTTCGGCGACGGCCCCGGCAGCGCGCCGCTCATGAGCAGCGGCTCCCGGGCCTCTGCGGCGGCCGCCACGGCTCGCTGCGCGGCATACGGGCCGCCGCGGTGGCCGGCCATGACCAGCTCGCTGCCGCGGCCGTTGCCCCACCAGGCGACGCCGATGGCGGCCCGCTCCACGTCCATCTCGCCGCTGCCCAGCACCTCCCAGAACCGGCGCTGCGCAGACTGCCGCAGGAGAGGCGCGCCGCGGCTGCCCGGGACGCGGGCACCGTGGTCCTGGTCCTGGATCGTCCAGATGGCCTCGGCGGCCGTCGTCATCCACTCCTCGAGCACCGGCAGCGCGAGGTACGGCAGCGCGTCGATGAGCGTGAGCACCAGCGTGCTCTGCTCCGACGCCAGGGCGTCGGGGCGCGCAGCCGGCCCTCCCCCCGCCGCGGCCGCGGCCGCGGCCTCGCCCGGGCGGGGCGGCAGGACGGCCGTCGAGGCGCCCACGGCCCGGTACCGCACCATCTCCAGGAGCGTCTCGGCCAGCGCCGGGTGCGTGGCGTAGACGGAAAAGGGCGGCGACAGGACCTGGATGAGCGTCGTAAAGGCGAGGCGGAACTGGCGCGCCGAGATGCGCAGCGGGAACGACGCAAAGAGCGCCTCGGCGTACAGCGGGGCCAGCGCCGCGGCAATGGAGGCGTTGTGCGGGCACGCGAGCACCGCCAGCGTGACGCTGTGCGCCGCCTCAAAGACCTCGGCCATGCGCGGCGACGGCCGGTAGTGCGGCTGCAGGGCCGGGGACCCCGGCGGCGGCGCGACGTAGGGCAGTGCTGGCTGGACGAGGAGGCGGTCGCACGCCTCGACAGGCAGCGCGGCCGCAAAATGCTCGGCCGTGTTGAGGTAAAAGAGATCGGCCATCAGCCGCAGCGCGTCGTCGCCGTCGCCGCCCGCACCCGAAGCCGGTGCCGGTGCCGGCCGCGCAGCAAGCAGCAGGCCCAAGAAGTCGGCCGCCGCCGGCGGGTACCGCGCCAGGATGTCAATGGAGGCCAGGTACACAAACTGGTACGCCTGGAAGTGGCCGGCGCCGTCGCGCGACGCCACAAAGTCCAGGCCGTGCAGCACGCGCAGCGCCTTGGCCGCCATGCCCGGCGCCACGCCGTCGGACGCGAGCACGCGGTCCAGCAGGCTGCGGCCGACGACGGCCTGCAGCACGACGGCGGCGGCATACAGGATCTTCTTGAGGTGCTGCCACAGCAGAGGCCACGTCGTCTGGGCCGTTTCCGGGCTGAGAAAGGCGGCGGCCTCCCCCTCCGCGGCGACGCCGGACGGCGCGTGGAGGATGCGCGCGGCGGCCCAGCGGGCGCCGGCCGCGTCGGCCAGCGCAAACAGCGCGTCCAGCGCGCGCAGCACGGCCTGCGGCGACGCCGCGCGCTCCACGGCAAACGCGGCCATGGCCGCCAGCGGGCCGGCGCTCGCCACAATGGACACGGCCTGCTGCGTCTCGCGCCGCCGCAGCTGCTGGAACGACGCCGACGCTGCGGGCCAGTGCAGCCGTCCGCCGGCGGCGCGCGCGTCGCCGGCAACGGCCGCGAGAACGCGCGCGCCGTCAAAGCCAAACGGGCCGGCCAGCACGTCCACGGCCGCCGGCAGCAGCAGGTCGCCCTGCAGGCTCGCGCGCGCATGCGCGGACAGCAGGGGGAACGCGTAGTTGAGGCCCATGACCACGGCGTACCGCGCCATCTCGTCGCCGCCGCCGGCCGCCGCCGCCGCCTCGGCCAGGGCCAGGTTGGCCGCCGCGACGACGCCCTGCTCCAGCGCGGCCCGCCGGGCGCGCGACAGCGCCTGCCGGTCGCTGCCCTCGAGGCCGAGCAGGACGCCCACCAGCACGAGCAGATGCCGCCAGCGCGGCGACCTGGCGTCGGCGCCCTGGGCCACCGCCCGGGCCCAGTCTTCGCTGCCCGGCCGCCGGTCTTCGCGGACGCCCAGCCGGTACGCCGCCGCGCCGGCGAGCCCGTGCCGGCGCGCGGCGTGTTCCTCGAGCTCGTGCCGCCGCACGTGCATGCCGGCCGTGTTGAAGACGCTGATGACGCGGAAACACGTCTGCGCCGCCGCTTCGTACGACGCCGCCGGCGCCGGCCCCGGCGCGGGCGCTGCCAGCGGCCCCCAGACGGACGGCGCCGTCAGAAAGTGCGAGGTCAGGAGAGCAATGTTGAGCGGGTTGGTGATGGACGTGAGCAGCGCGGTCGTGCTTCCAAACACGCGGTCGGCCTGCTGCTGCTGCTGCTGCGAGGACGCGCCGGCCGCGAGCGCGTGGCTCTCGTGGTACAGAGCCAGCGTCGTCTTGAGCAGCCGCTCGGTCGCCATGGTCGGCTCGGCAGACGGACGGCGCTCACAGTGGATGGTCGCGTATGCTCGACCGCGTTCGACGCATGTGTCGTGGCCGCGTGTGGTCGTCAAAGTCGCAATGGTTGACGTTGCCAAAACAGTCAGATGCGAGATGGAAACTGCCTGTGATTATGCGCGTGCTGAGCATCGCTAAACGCACTGCCGAGGTCATACAGGGGTTTGCCTTGCGAACCAGGCCCAAGAAAAAACGCTAACTCTTTACAGATAAACCACGTGATGGGTCTCGTGACCGGGCTACCAACGTCCACTTCAGCGCTAGCGCATCTGAGCTCATCACCAAAACAAACATCACAATGCCCACGACGTAACTGCCGCCATGCCGTCGTCGACCACGACCGCCAGCGCGGCCTATGGGTATTTCTGTCTCCTCCCCCGCTCGACGCCACCGCTGACCGTCCAGGACGTCCTACTCGGCCTTTAGCCAGCCGCCGCCGGGCTACAAGACGCCCCCTTTCCCGGGCCTGTACTGGCCGCCGCAGACACCGTCGATCCACGGCAGTCTCTACTACCTCTACGACATCTGGCGCTTCACGCTTCTGTGGACCGTGATTCTGTACGCCGTCTTCCACATGAGCGCCGCCATCTTTGCGCTCGTGACGCAGCTCGTGTTCTCGGGCCGGCCAGAGTACTGGCGCTATCTGTGGACGATGCCCGTGGTCTACACGGTCGTGGCCGGCCTCGAGGCGCTTTTTGCCGGCAGCTTTGTCGGGCTCATGTGAGTGGGCGAGGTGGCCGGGCAAGGCGGCCGGGCGAGGCAGCCGGGCGTTTTTTTTTGTCAAGGCAACTAACAGAGGCAGCATCGGCGCAGCATACCGGGCAGGGCCCTTTTGGATGTCGACGTGGATTCCGTTTATCTGGGGCTGGGCAAACCTGCTCATTGTTGTCATCTCGTCCTTTTCGATCCAAGGCGGTTTGTGAGGCAGAAAAGACAAGTTGTGCGCCTCTCTACACCCCGGATGCAGACTCTCGATTCGCTTCCCGATGGCTGCGCTCTGTCGGCGCCATGCCGTTTCAGGCCTCGCCCTCTTCTGTTTTTTATTGTTTTCTTTTCCCCATCACTCCAGCTTCCGAATCACCCGCGCTGGGTTGCCGGCGACCACCACGCGCGGAGGCACGTCCTTTGTGACGACGCTGCCGGCGCCCACCGTGCTGCCTGCGCCAATGGTCACGCCCGGCAGGACGGTCACGTTTCCGCCCAGCCAGCAGTCCTCGCCAATGGTCACGGCCTTGCCGAACTCGGGGCCCTTGATGCCGTTGCGCACGGCGCCGTCGAGCGGGTGGCCGCCGCTGAAGAAGGAGCAGTTGGGCCCGATCAGCGTGCGCGCGCCCACCGTGATGGGCAGCGTGTCGATCCACGTGCTGTTGGCGTTGACGTACACGCCCTTGCCCAGCCGGATGTTGAAGCCGTAGTCGGCGCGCAGCGGCAGCTCGACCCACGGCGCGTCCTCAAACAGCGCCTCGTCCTCCGCGGCGGTCGCGGCCTCGGGCGGCGCCGGCGTGTCGTCGCGCACAATCTGCTTCCACAGCGCCACGAGGTCGCGGCGCGACGCGAGGCGCGACGCCTGGTTGAAGAGGTGGCAGGCCTGGGCACAGCGGCGGCGGTCGGCCACGAGGTCGGGCGTAAAGGCAAAGTAGAGCTCGCCGGCCGCGAGACGGCGCTTGTTCTCGGCCAGCTCGCCGGGCGTGCTGGGCGTCTTGTCGAGGAATGTGTCTGCCATGGTGTGCAGGGAGACGTTGGGTGTTGGGGGCTGCAATGAACGGTTCAACGAACGGCGCCTCTAGACGCCCAGTGGCGTCTGCTTGCGTCAAGAGAACGAGAACTCGGATCAAGCTGGAGCGGACAGTAGATATAGAGTACGGGAATACAGGGCAATCGAGGGGTTGCGTACCCCACACAGTAACAATACGCCTACGGTTATCAACGAGACGCTGTTGAGCCTGAATGTGATCTGCGAGAATTACCGCGTGAAAGCCGGAAAAGGATTCAGTTGATGGCCGCGTCTGCCAGAGCATCCCAAATAACTTGCCGTGGCTCGTGTACACTGTTGAGAAGCAAGATATTGAATGTAAGTACGAGTACGAGTACATAGGGCCAACGTGGCGCAGATTCGCGCCACGTTTCTGCCGGTCAGCGGCTCTTGCACTGCCGAAAACAGAATGCCCAACAGCCTGTCAGCGTGCGACTGGCGCTATCTCCAACAGCAAAGAAAAATAAAATAAATAAAAAGCCATTGACAGTCGGGGAACAATAGCAACGCCAGTAAGGCCCCCTCGCAATTGCAACGACACTCGATCGACAGCCGCATGCATCACGCATTGCTCTCTTAAAGGGGCCGCACCCCGGGTTGCCGTCTTTTGACAGACACAAGCACACCATCCGCTTTCTCCCCTTCTCCCCTTCTCCCCTTCTCCCCTTCTTCCCTTCTCCCTTCTCCCTTCTCCCCTTCTCTTCCTCAGCATGGAAAACAGCGAGATCGCAACAGGAACCAGCACGGGCGCCACGGCCCCGACGCTGCGGCGTCCCAGGTCAGCCACGGATTCCCCGTCCTGTTTGTGCCCCCCCTCTGACACGTCTGAGCAGCCCCATCTCGACAGCCTCGGCAGCCTCGACAGCCTCGTCCGCGCCTCGCACGGGCAACGGCGGCGCAGCTTCGCCGGGGTCGCCCGCGGCGCTGTTCCCGCCCGACGCGGCCTCCTACCCCGGCCAGAAACGCTCGCTGGCCGGCATCGCCCTGCGCGCCTTTTGCCTGGGCGCGGCCCTCGTCGCCGGCGTCGTCCTGGCAGCGCTGCTGGCCCTGCTGCCGCTGCTGGCGCCCGCCTCCGACGACGACGGCCTCGTCGGCGTGGCCGCGCCGCTCTGGCGCCTGCCCTTTTTCCTCGCGGCCCTGTCCGCGTTCCATTTCCTCGAGTTCTGGACGACGGCCCGCTACAACACGCCGGCCGCGAGCGTCGACTCGTTCCTGCTGACGGCCAACTGGCCCGCCTACGCCATCGCCCACCTGGCCGCGTCCGTCGAGTGCCTCGCGCGGTACACGCTGCTGCGCCGCGTCCCCAGCGTCTTTTCCCTCGTAGCCCTGCCCCTGCCGTCGCGCGCCGTCGTCGTGGCCGCCGGCTTTGCCGTCGTGGCCGTCGGCCAGGCGGTGCGCACGGCCGCCATGGTGCAGGCCGGCCGCAGCTTCAACCACACGATCCAGCGCAAGCGCGCGACGAGCCACGCCCTGGTGACCGACGGCGTCTACGCGTGGCTGCGGCACCCCAGCTACTTTGGCTTCTTCTGGTGGGCGCTGGGCACGCAGCTCGTGCTCGGCAACGCCGTGTGCCTGCTGGCCTACGCGGCCGTGCTGTGGCGCTTCTTTTCCATGCGCATCCGGCACGAGGAGCAGCTGCTGATCCGCTTCTTTGGCGACGACTATGTGCGGTACCAGAAGCGGGTGGGCGTCAAAATCCCGTTTATCTGATCTCGACGCCTAGAATGCGTCTGCACGTCAGAGTCTTTTCTCCTTTTTTCAGTAGCCTTGGGGATGAATACAATGCGTTTGCTTAAACGTGCTGTTTTCTGGCTGAAAAGGTGCCCAAGCCTCTTGCCTTTGTCTAATCATTGTAATGTGCACGCGTCGCGTCGGCCAAAGATCCAGACGATTCTATAGATTTAAAATGCCAAAACAACACACAAAAAACGACAGAAAAAGCACCACTGACACGTCGTCACGCGTGGGCCAGCTGCTTGCTGACGCTCCCGTACTTGGCCTGCCAGGCATAAAAGTACATGAGCGCGGCAAAGGGCTGTCCAAACACGGTAAACGAGACCCAAAATGTGCAGTTTCCGGCCAGGCGCCCGGCGGCCGAGTGCATCTTCTCGAGCGGCGCCGTCGCAAAGATGAGCGGCAGCTGCAGCAGCATGCCGAAAAAGGCCACGCCGATAATGTTGTGCGTGGGCACGCCGACGGCCAGCTCGTGCAGCAGCGCCGAGATGACAAACACCATGACCGACGCGGCCATGGGGCTCCAGCCCCGGCCCAGCAGCGGCGAGTACACGTGGCGCCGGAAAAAGTGGTAGACGGGCTTGTTCCACGTGCGCCAGTAGACGCCCAGGCTGGCGCTGTTCCACCAGTCGTCGTAGAAGCCGCGGTCGCCGAAGCGCGTGATCTCGGCCATGGCGTTGAGAAACGACTGGAACACGGCAAAGAACCCGGCCAGCCAGATGACCAGCGAGATGGTCGACAGCTTGAGCACGCGCTCCAGGATGGCAAACACGTCGAGCGACGCGATCCGCGCCAGCGAGTTCTGCAGCACGGGCGCCGCGTACTGCGCGCTGCAGAACCAGATGAACACGCCGAGGCCAAAGACCTCGGCGAAGCGCTTGGCCACAAACGTCCAGCGGACGGGGCCCGGCGACCGCGGGTACGCCGGCTGGTAGACGAGCGTCGGCGCCCACCAAAAGTAGACGAGGTTGCCCATGGTGATGTTCTCCGGGTAGGGGCAGACAGCGTAGATGGCCGGCAGCGACTCGCGCTCGCCCCGCGACGGGTGCAGGTACGCGTGGCGCAGGTCGCGGTTCGTAAAGGCGTACGAGGCCGTCTTGAGCCACACGACAATGGCGTGGATCTCGATGCTCGTGCCGACGAGCGGGTGGTGGATGTGGAAGTAGACCACGTACGACGCAAGCGCGAGCGCCAGCGAGATGTTGAGCGCGTGCGTCCAGGCCACGACGTGCCACATGGCCCGGAAGCGCCGGGCCTCCACCTCGGTCGGGCTCGACGTGCCCGTGCTCTCCTTGGCGCCGCCGTCGCCGCCGCGCGCGTGCATCTTGGCCGCCGTCATCCGCCGGCGCCACACCTGCGCCTGCTGCGCCGCGCCGTACTCGATCAGAAAGGCGAGGAAGAGGTGGGCCGGGATAGTGAGGAACAGGGTGAGGCCCAGGAGCACGTCGTGCTTGCGGAAATCGTGGCAGCTGAGACAGATGAGGACGCCGTACTGCAAACGGTTAGAGCCGGACGCGTGAGGGGGGGAATGCGGGAAATGCAGACGTCACCTTTTGAATGTTCTCAATCATGAGACGCAGATTGCCGGCAACTGGGGGGACGGGGGGTCAGCGCAGCGGCCCAAGAGCGCCGTGGAGGAAACAGCACGCACCCAGAACAATCACCATGAGATTGCGGAAGCCGAGAAAGCTCGGCGACGCCGCGCTGTCGTGGCTGAGGCACGAGGGCTGCACCTGGGCATGGATCGCAGCGACATGCCGATATTTGCGCTGGAACGCCCGGCGGAGCTGCTTGATGGTTGCGTCGTCGTGCTGCGGCTCGTGCGACCGGTCGGCCGTGCCGTCCCGGGAGACGTCGCTGTCGTCGCCGTCGCCGGCCGTCGGGCCCGGAGGCAGGACGGCAGCAGGCTCGCTGGGCTTGGCCCGGCGCTGCTTGAGGCCGCTTGCGGGCGCCATGGTGATGCCTGCGCTGCTGGGATGGATCGGGCTGCTTGCATTTGCATGTGACGACGGGTTGGTGGAGACGGCGGCGCTGTTGTCGGGGGTGCTGCAGCGTTCTGGGGCAGACGCACGGCTGCTGCTGTTGACGGAGGAGGCCGGGTCGCGGGCGATGCACCCATTGCCGAGCGCGCGATGAGCAGCAAGGCCAATTGATGAAGAATTCATCAGGAAGGGAAGGCGAGACGGGAGAGATGGGGAAGGAGGGGGCCGAGCTATAGGCGCGTGCACTAACGGCGCGACGAGTCAAAAAAAAAAAAAAAAAAAAAAAAAAAAAAAAAAAAAAAAAAAAAAAAAAAAGTGAAAAAAAAAAAAAAAAAGCTGTGCCGAGGCTGGCCTGCTTTCTTTGCAATTATCAAAAAATAATCAAAGTGGCGACTGCAAGCTGCAGGGTCGAGTCGGCAAAAGAGGCGGATGCAGGAATCAAAAGAAGAAGGTGCAGATGGCCGAGCGGAAAGGGGGAGGCAAGAGCGAAAAGAGGAAGGAACAAATGGGGTCCGGAGCCGTTTATATCTTGTCGGCACAATGCCAAGCGGCTGGAGGGCGCGAGAAAACGAAAGCAACAGGAAAAACAGGGAAAAAATAGGAATAGAGGAACAGGGAGAAAAAGAGAAAAGAAACGCAGTCAGCGTGTGGCATGGGCTTGGAACATGCGCATGTCTCTGCCGGCCTGTCGAAACCAACCAACGGACAAGGGACGAAAAGACGAAAAAGGAAGGAACGATATGGAGCGCGAGCCAGTTGCAAGCCACCGATGCACAAACGACGTGTCAAGACTGCCAAGGTCTCGGCGACAACGAAAGCATTCTACAGTCACAATTCGGCCTGAGCAGTCCGTATCACGCAATGCATCTCGGCTGCATATGCACGAGATACGGGCGGTGCCCTGTTCTTTGTTCTTGGCTGTGCCGTTTCACTTTTGTGCATCTGCTTTATCTTATCATCGAGCAGGAGCTCAAGCTTCAGATAGGACGTAGGCTAGTGACAACGTTACGGGGTAGTAGCCTCGAGACTGGAGACGGTGCCAAACGGGGCGTGAAGCCAGGGATGACAGCAAGGAATGCCGGGGAGGCGGAGGCGGACGAAGAGCAGGGAGACGTCGAAGCGGAAAGGAGCATCGCATCCGAGATCAAGATACGAGCTGTGCCAGACAAGAACGGGATAGAAGAAATGCAATTTCTGCAGCAGCTCGACGGTATGTGAGACAACGCAGTCTTCCCGGCCAATCAGCGGATGTCTTGTCAAGGGATATTCGAGTACCTCGGCTGGTGGCCTGAAAGTAAAGAAGAAAAGGGCGAGAGAGACAGCGAAGGAGGGTTGCATACTCGTAATGAAGTCTCGAGAGGGACAAGGCAGGCGCATTGGCAACGCCGAGAGCCTGGAACGCATTCCACATCAGGCATGTCTTGGCCTTGGCGTCTACCTCCGTGGCTGTTTGAGACAGATAATAAATTCCACATGCCCCCACGATTTGCGAGACACTCGGCGTTGGCCCACACAGACTTGGGGGGTTATGGGAAGTAAACAGGCAGCTCTGCTATGTCGTCATGGGGGTACATACATAAATGTGCGTGCAAGTGAGAGTTACCAACCGTAAAACAATGGCTGAAATTCAGTAAAGCAATCTCACGATGAGGAAAGCCGTTTTGCCTTGCCGTGCGAATGAAGCGACGCACTGTCCGCAGCCCTTGATTATCCTTTCAATACATTGGCAACATCCTCCGTCCTGGGATACTCCCTTTACGTTAAATATAAGATTGTGGTATTATGACTTGAAAACGAGCAAGCTCGTTATGACGAAAAACGCTGAAAGGTCGCAGCTTCCGTTCTCGACGAAAGCGGATTAGCCCCAGCCGAGCTCCAGACCCACACCCTCGTTCGGGCCCACTTCCGCGACCACAAAACGCGATTCAGAACGAAACAGGCCAATGCCTGAGATCGTCATCGAGATACATCGACGGCCGCTCCCCGACACGACGCACGCGGCATACGCTGTGGTGAGCAACGTCACCGGCGAAACCTGACGCAAGCGTTCCGGCACACCACCCATCGCACCCTGCCGCAGAGCCGCCTCGCAGCAGACGTCCGTCCCGTCGGGTGTCCCGTCGGGCGAGTGCGCAAAGCATGGCGTACGATCCGCGAGGGGACTACGGAGGGGGCGCGGGCGGAGGGGGCCGGTTCGGCAGAGAGGGCGGGCAGTTTGGCCAGCCGGACAGCGAGTTTGTGCGCGCGCGAGGACGGCGTAAGTCATGTGCGGCCGGGACGGCACCTCGCCCGGCAGAGGCAGAAAGCAGAAAATCAGAGCGAGCGAGCCCGAGACTGACCATCCAGGACCCGTGACCGACTACGGCGCGACCCTGGTGCACTGGATGCGGCACCGGCAGCCCAAGTACCGCAATGCGTACGCCGGCGAGGTAGAGCGGCCGAGCGTGAGCTACATTGTCGATGTGCGTACACGGCCCGGCAGCCCTCCTCCCCCCCACCTGCTGACCATGGCACCTGCAGATGCTCCCGCCGGTGGCACGCGTCACCAACGCGGCCGACTCGGTCCCGACGCGCCATCTGCACTCGTCGCTCAACAAGATCAAACACCCGGTCAACGTGGTCCGGTGGACGCCCGAGGGCCGGCGGCTGCTGACGGCCTCGAGCAGCGGCGAGTTCACGCTGTGGAACGGCACGGGCTTCAACTTTGAGACGATCATGCAGGCGCACGACTCGGCCATCCGCGCGCTGGCCTACTCGAACAGCAACGACTGGCTCATCTCGGCGGACCACGACGGCTACGTCAAGTACTGGCAGCCCAACTTCAACAACGTCGAGAACCTGGCGGCGCACGCGGACCCGATCCGCGACCTGGCGTTTGCGCCCACCGACGCCAAGTTTGTGACGGCCTCGGACGACTCGACGCTCAAGATCTACGACTTTGCGGCGGCGCGCCCCGAGGCCACGCTGACCGGCCACGGCTGGGACGCCAAGACGTGCGACTGGCACCCGACCAAGGGCCTCGTCGTGTCGGGCTCCAAGGACCACCTGGTCAAGCTCTGGGACCCGCGGTCGGGCCGCTGCCTGACGACGCTGCACGGCCACAAGAACACCATCACCAAGACGGCGTTTGAGCGCGTGCGCGGCTGGTGCCTCGCGACGGCGGCGCGCGACCAGACGGCGCGCGTCTTTGACCTGCGCACGATGCGCGACATCTGCCTGCTGCGCGGCCACGAAAAGGACGTCTCGACGCTGGCCTGGCACCCCGTCCACGGCAACCTGCTGAGCACGGGCGGCGGCGACGGCGCGCTGTTCCACTACCTGCTGGACGAGCCCAACACGCCGCCGGGCCAGCCCGCCACCGTGGCGCCCTACGACAGCCCCGACCCCTCGACCGCGCCGGCCCAGAGCATCTTCCCGGCGCACCGCGTGCCGTTTGCCCACGACTTTGCCATCTGGTCGCTCGACTGGCACCCGCTCGGCCACATCCTGGTGTCGGGCTCCAACGACCGCATCACGCGCTTCTGGACGCGCGCCCGCCCCGGCGAGGACGTCTCGCGCGACCGCTACCACATTGGCGAGGCCGCTGCCGAGGCCCAGGGCACCTGGGACCGCCGCGGCAACCGGCGGCAGCGCCAGGAAGAGGAGGAGCAGGAGATGGAGGACGAGATGGAGGGCCTGGTCGACCAGAAGATGCCGCTCCGCCAGCAGCAGCAGCAGCAGCAGCACCAACAGCTGCTGCACCAGCAGCTGCTGCACCAGTTCGGCGCTGCCGGCGGCGCCGTCCCGCCGCCCCCGCCGTTGCTGCCGGGACTGTCGATGCCGGGCCTGGGCGCCGGGGGCGCCACGAACAGCAGCGGCGGCATGATTCTGCCGCCGCCGCCGCCCCCGCCGGGTTCCCTGGCCGCCAGCGGCGCCTTCCCGCCCTTGATCCCCGGCGTCGACCCCAAGAACCCGCCCGACCCGGCCACCATGCTGGAGCTCATGAAAAAGGCCGGCTTCCAGCTGCCGCCGCCGCCGCCCGGCTCCCACTTTCTGTCCATCCCGCCACCGCCAATACCGGCTGCCGGCGGCGGCATGGTCCCGCCACCGCCGCCGCCGCCGCCGCCGCCGCCGGGGTTTCAGGGCATTCTGCCCGGCCTGGGCGGCAGCATTCCCGGGCTTCCTGGCCTGGGCCAGGCCGACCAGCAGCAGCAAGCCAGCCAGCGGAGCCGGGCCCCCCTCCCGAGCCAGGAAGACAGTCTCCGCGAGGAGCAAAAGAGAGGACAGTATACACAGCGGCGGTAGGACACGCCCGTGGCGCACGCAGCGAGGGTTTTGCACACTGGAAAGAAAGCGAGGTTTTTTGAAAGGGTCGTCTGGGCTGGGATGCTTTTCTTTTTCTCCTTTTTTTTGTCTAGGCACCTGTACAACACATCTGATGAAAAGCATTGGTTTCTCGCACAGGCCGTATTACTGCACGTCCATGTTTCTTTTTCATGCGTGGCGTGAATCCTGTACTGACTATGCAATGCCAACAATGCCAAAAACGACACGCTCTCGTAAAGATGCCCCCCATGCTCCATCATGTACATGTGGTTCCCTCTTCTCCCCTTTTCGTCCGCGGCTGTGCTCATCGGCCCGGCGACGGCGACCGCGCGCCCTTGGCAAATGCCTTTTGCCGGTCGCCGTACTCCTTGATGACCAGCGAGCACGTCGTGTCCGCGCACAGGCGCCGGCGCCGCTGCACGGGCAGCTTGGAGGCGAACTCGAGCCCCGACGCGCGCTCGACCGCCTCCAGCGGCACTTCAAAGTCGGTCAGCGGCTTGTCGTTGGGGATGGGCGCGTTGGGCAGCACAAAGGCGCCCAGGGCCACGGGCGCCGTCGGGTTGCCGCCGGGGCCGGTGGCGGGCGCCGTCTCGGCGTAGATGACCTTGTAAAAGTGGGTGGGCACGGCCACGGAGGGCGGGCTGCCAATCACCTCGTACTTGACGTACCACTTGTTGTCGGCCGGGTCCTTCTTGGGCAGGTAGAGCGGCCCCGTCACGACGCGCACGCTCGGGTAGCGCGCCGTCAGCCGGCGGCAAAAGTCCTCAAAGTGCGCCCAGTAGTCGCGGTTGAAGCCCTCGCCCACCTGCGGGCACATGTTGGTGAGGAAAAAGGTCTCGTTCATGGCGTCCTGGCTCCACTTGCAGTCGGCCGCCGGCACCTGGTGGCCGCGGTCGTAGCCCGACCGGAAGTAGTCCTTGAGCTTGGCCCGGAACAGCTCCGGCACCGACTCGTCCTCGACAAAGGTGCTGTTCTGCCGGTCGCCGTCGCGCACCGCCAGGGACGCCGGCGTGATGTGCTCGGCCACCCAGTGCGGGTTGCGCGTGCGCCGGTCGTACGACGACACGAGCGCGCTGCGGTTCGCCAGGTCCGCCACGGGGCCGGGGAAGCCGTACTGGAACAGGCCGGCCGGGTCAACGAGACCGGCCGAGTTTCTCAGCGGAACGGACGGCTGTGCGGCGGCCGGTGCCGGAGCTGGTGGCGGCGCAGCAAAGACCTTGGACGCCGGGACAGCCGCCGTCGTGGCCGGCGCCGGAACGGGAACGGGAACGGCTGTTGCCGGAACGGTGGCCGCCGGCTTGGGCCGGAGGGAGTACATGGCGGCCGTGACGGCGGCGCCCGTGCCGGCGCTGACGGCCGCAATGACGGCAATGGTGGATTTGGACATGTTGGTGGACGCCAGCTTGCCAGCCGCACCAGTCGTTCCGCGGATTTGTATGGTTTCTCGGCAGAGAGAGAGCGCCTGCGGTGGGAGGCGGCAGCCGTGACAGTCTCTTCAGCTCGAAGTCGAAGTTTGAAAGATTACTAATATAGTGGAGATGGACTCCACAGGGGCTCCGGCCACAGCCCTCTTCGACAAGCGGCCACAGCCCTGTATAAATAAGGAAATTTTACCTTGTTAATATTATAAATTCACTGCAGTCTCAAACCCACTATTAACGCAAAAGGATACGAGTACGAAACCTTCAACGTTGAGTAGTACTCGTCGCAACGCCGTGTCGCCGTACGAGGGCAGTCGTGTACGAGTACGAGCGTTTTTGGCTTGCTGTGTGTTTATAATATTCAATGGTAATTTTCTTAGTTGTGCAGGGAGCCTTGTACTTGTGCCCAACCACCACTCTACGTCTTGTCTTTTATCCTGCCATCCTCGCAACATGTTGGATTTGACGAAATACCCTCATATGCGGCCCCGAGAGGTGAGCGCCTTGGAGGCTGCCAACCAACCGAAGCCAAGACAAGAAGGCTGGTATTATCCAGACGAACGCGTCGATGGAAGATACAGGAACGAGATGACGAACCTCCTCAGCGAGGCTCTCAAGGCGAACAGCCTCGAGCCTGTCGACGACTACATCACCGAGTACCTCGCCCGCGGACCCTGGTGGGGCGCGACTGCGCGAACGATTCACACGCTGGCACCCATCATGAACGATGCGGTAGTTGCCGACAATGCCCCCTTTGCCGAGAAGCTGCTCGAACGCGGTATCTGCTTTCCTGACACGTACATCCGCACGGCCCTCGAAGCGCATGCTCTGCGCTGCATGACGTTGTTTCTCGGCTGCGGCTTCGACCTCAACAAACCGCAGAGCGTCTCCGCAATGCCCGTCTGGGGCACGTCTAAAGCGGCGACGACCGACCGAACCCTCCTGTACTGGCTTCTCGAGCGCGGCGCCAACCTCAACATCGACGCCAAGTTGGCCAGCGTGACGGCCATGTCGTACATTGTCGAGGACGCATCGCTAGACTTGGTCCGCGACGTGCTCGACGACCCTCGCGACCTCGTCGACGTACAAGGGCGATCTGCTCCACCACGCCCTGAAACGACAGACTGACATCGTGCCCGTTCTCGGCCTGCTGCTCGACCACGGCGCCCCAATCAACGACGGCCTCTTTACGCGCCACCCGGGTGCCCAGAGCATGTTCTTCTTCATGCCGCGCGGCCCGCCGCTGCACGAGGCGGCAGAAAAGGGCCAGTTGGAAGCCGTGTGCTATCTGCTGAGCCGGCACGCGGACGTGATGGTGCGCGACACGCAGGGCAAGACGGCGCTGGACTATGCACAGGCAAAAGGCCACGCAGATATTGCTGCCGTTTTGTAAAAGGCCATGGCCGAGGCCGGTGTGCAGCACTTGTGAGGGAGGGCAAGGGAGGGAGGGCAGGTAGACAAACGCGTGGATACCCAGGAGTGCATATATAGATTTTAACATTTCTTTTGTATTTTTATATCTTTGTATTTATTTTTTTAATGTGTAAGTAACAAACCTTTGACTAACGTTCGTTAGAATAAGAAAAACATAGTACACCTTAGCTAGAACACTACTCTGCCTGACTTTACACAGCCGGCGGTAGTCTACACTAAAAGATGCAGTGACGGTGGTTTTCTCGTATCCAAGGATATTCAGTTTCGCGTGGTAGAATAACGGGATGGGTAACCAATGCCATTGACATCAAAATCCATCAATTACACTATTCGCGTGTATACAATTTATAATCAACCCACTCTGCCTGCTGGCTTGTGCGCAGTCTTAGTTTATACGATTCTTTTATATATATAATACCTTATCCTGCCTTTCTTATACTCGCTCACATCCTAACCGTTATACTTTAATCTTCTCTAGTCAACATTCTTTGTCGTGATCGACCGGCATCTATCCCGGAAAATATACTCGTCGGAGCTGAATGTGTAAGCCTGAAGTTTGACGTCAATTTTGACATAAGTGGTCGTGGAAGTGGACGACATGGCCATATCAACCCCGCCATACGCTTGATCGCTTTGTACGTCTTGAATACCCGTAAGGTCCCCGACCAACTTGCGTTTGATATGTGATCATCCGTGGCCAGTTGTATCTCCAATTATCCACGTCGTATCCGCGGCCATCGTACCGGTTATACCCCCATTCATCCACATCGTGTCAACGGTTGTTTCGGATCGGGTATATGATGAATTTTGGCCAGTTATATTGGCGGAGAACGTAAAAACTCTCATGATGGGAAAGCAAAGGGATTGGGGGCCTCGCAAGCAAAAGGCAGGGTCGGGGTCGAGGGTGCGTCAACACTACGCTAAATTACACTACGCTACGCCCTACGCTACGCCCGGCCCGGCCCGCGAGTGCGCAGCCATTAGTGCGCTCGAGGGTACGCCGCGCGGACCCCCTCCAGCGCCCGCCTCCCTGCGACTCCCTGCGGCGCGGCGACCTACAAATACACGCCGTAGCCGCTCCTCGCGCGACGCCTTCCAATTTAAGCTCGCCAGACCGACAATTGCCAAGGCCAAAGCATCCACAGACGGAGGCACCGACCAAAACCCACGTCGTTGGCAGCTACACTTGAAGGCCAGGGGCCGGATGCGTTGTTTGACTATGCTCACTCGCGTGTGCCGCAGCTGTACGTGTTGGCGGCTGGGTATTGGAAGACATTGATCGGGTTTATCAAAGCTCACAAACGAATTTACGGCTGGGCCCCCGGTTCGAGGGGGGTGGGAACCCGCCTCAGCTACTCGACTGTCGTCCAAGAGGCGAGGGCGGCGCGTGACCGCGTCCTCCTCGCCTCTAACAACAATGGTCGGGAGCCTGAGCGGCGGTTCCTCCGCCTCGGGCCCGGGGATCCCCTCTATGCTCAGTGGAATGCCGAGAGAGACCAATTCTTAAACGACGTGGCGTCTATTGGCCACCAAGAGGGCTTGTCGGCGGTTCGTGTAAATTGCCGGCCCGGTATGGCCTTTTCAGGCTATACATGCTTCCGGTATATTGAGATGCCGCAAACGACGCGTCTTAACAGCATCTGGGCGACGCTCTGGTGTAACATGGCCGCTTATGAGATTGAAGGCCGCCACCAAGGACTTTACCTTTGCTGGGTTTTTCGAACAACGGCCCACCAAGACGTCTTTTGGAAGGCCATGTCGCCTTCGTCCACCATTACTAATTTCTGGCAGGATCACTGCTTGCGCCTGGCCCACCGAGCGAGCCCCGTATACGTCGAACGTATTAACGGCGGTCCGTAAAAATACTATGCTGGAGCCATCTGTTCGGACAACCGTCGGCTTCTCGGTCTTTTCGCACAAGTGTATGGCTTCCGCAATGCCGTACCGTGTTTCGCATGCGAGCGGCATTACCGCACGGCCGTCAACCCGGGCCTTTAAAGAGATAGTGTTACGCACTATACGAGGCGCATCGGGTGCCGGTCCGGTGTGGCCCGCCAGGATGGTAGCGTAACGCGTAACACTCCCGGCCTTAACTTATAGTATTTTAATTTTATTATTATTATTATTTATTATTTATTATCTTATTTTATTTTATTGTTTTGTATTATTTAGTATTTTTTTTATTTTTATAGTATTTTTTTTGTTATCTTTGTCTTTCTTATTATTCTTATCTTTTTTTATTATTCTTGTCTTTTTTGTTATTCTTGTCTTTCTTGTTATTCTTGTCTTTTTTGTTATTTTTGTCTTTTTGTCTCGTGTCTTAGTCGTTAACATTTAGGCGGTGGCAACCGGCAGAATGCTCTCGAATCCGCCGCCTGCGGTGGGTCACTGCTGGCACCGCCTGAGAACCCTGCTGGCCCCTGCTGCGCCGCGTGGATGACATATCGCCGGCGCGATCTAGATCCCGCCTCGTGCTCCGTTTTTGCCAACGACAGCCCATTCCCTGTCCGTCGTCATCGTCGCCAGCCAAGCACCAGCCGCGACCAGCCGCCCTTTCGCTCGTTCCATCGACTGCCGTGCTTTTGTGACGCCGGCGACGACGCTGCCGTCGCGGCGAGATCTTCCCGCTGGACTCGTTTCATTTCTTTTCATCCCGTCTCTCTTCCGCCCGAGCCCGTGCTCTGTTTTTATATCTGTTTTGTCGGGGCCATGCTTGCGGCGTTGTAGCCCCTGGCCAGCCTCTGTCCCTGCACCTTCTTGCGCCTCCCGATCAGCGATTCGGCTCTCGCCAGCGCCGTCCCGGACGAACCGCGACGATGGCGTCCTCGAACGCGTCCAACGACATGCGCGGGTGGATCCTGTGCATCATCAGCTCGACCGGTATGTGAAGCGACGTGGCACGAGACGCCTGCCCTCTCTCCAGGACGTCCGGGGCTGGGGTGGGAGCGCTGCTGACCCTCGCGACAGCATGTGTTGCCGGCGCCTGCATTGTGTGCGTCGATATTCTCCTCCGCCAGCTGCCGGGGATGCGGGGCTTCAACATCCAGGACAGCAGCGCGTTCCTGTCGTCCTCGCTGAGCCTCAGCTTTGGCGTCATGGTATGTATGGGCCCTCTGCCGCCCGCTGTGACGGCCGCACTGACCGGAAGCAGATCTTCTCGTCGCTGTACAGCATGCTTCCGTCCTCCAAGCAGTACCTGATCGACGACGGCCACGACGAGCACCGGGCCGGCCTCTACATGGTGGGCGCCTTTGCCATGGGCTTTCTCGGCATGCAGGTCGTGTCGCGCCTCATCCATCGGTTCATGCCGTCGCACGTCGTCGACTGTGACCACACGCACGCCGGCGAGTCGGAGGACGGCGCAACTACGCATGGCTATGCACACGACCACGGCCACGGGCACAGCCACAGCCACCACTACGGCTCTTTAGCAGACACGCATTTTGCAGTCGGCAAGAAGCCCAGGTTTCTGTCGAAACGGTACTTTCGACGGGGCTCGCTCAGCACGTCGGAGACGACGCCCCTTCTCGGAAGCCTCGACGGTGCGGCACAAAGACAGCCGCCGGTCCACAGCGAGGGCGGCGTCTTGGTGGGAGCTGTCCACCAGCACGGTTTCTCGGAGCCACCGGCATTGCCGACCGCGAGATCGCTCTCCAGCCTGCGACGGCCCTCGATGACAGAGGTCCGCAACCGGGTGCTCTCGTTTGTCAAGGACATCAAGCCCAACTGCGACGAGTCCGGGCCCTGCTTCGGGTACACCGATCCCTGCGGCCAGGAATGCAAGCGAAACATGGTGCTCTGTGCCGCGACGACGCCGGGCGCCGTCCGGGACGTGAGTGCTGGGCTGCACCACCCCAGCTGGGAGGCCAGCGTCCCTGCCGTGCCCGAAGAGAGCAGTGGCGAGAGCAGCAGCGACAGCGCAAGCCAGCCGGCCGACGACGGCGCGAGCGGAGCGGCTCGGCGCCGTCCGCATCAAGAGAGCGACGACGCGGACGCGTTTTTTTCGGCGAGCGGCGGCCAGTCCTCGACCAATGTGTCGAACGCGGAGGGCGGCGACAGCCTGCTCAAGGACGACCCGGGCCGCCCACAATACGGGCACAGCCACCCTGGCCACGACGGGCAGGAGGGCCCCGACCGGCAGCGCTACGGGCCTGACGAGCTTGACGGTGCCAACGGCGACGGAGCCGGCGCCGTGTCGGATCCCGAGGAGGCCGGCGGGGCCCGCAGCCTCGCCCGGGCCGGCCCCCACCACCACCACGTGGCGGCCAACGCGTTCCTGTCGATCGGCCTGCAGACGGTGCTGGCCATTGGCCTGCACAAGCTCCCCGAGGGCTTCATCACGTTTGCCACGAACCACGCCAACCCGGCGCTGGGCTTCAACGTCTTCTTGGCGCTCTTTGTGCACAACATTGCCGAGGGCTTCGCCATGGCGCTGCCCCTCTACATGGCGCTGGGCAGCCGGCTGCGCGCCATTTCCTGGGCGGCCGCCCTCGGCGGGCTGAGCCAGCCGGTGGGCGCCGGCATGGCGGCCCTGTGGCTGCGGTATCTGGCGGGCCACGGCCACGGCGGTGACAACGGCGACAGCGGCGACGACGGCGATGCCAGCGCAGGCAACGGCACGGCGTACGGCATCCTGTTTGCGGCCACGGCTGGCATCATGGTGGCCGTGGCGCTGCAGCTGTTTGTCGAGGGCCTGGCCCTGCACCACAACCGCCAGCTGACCGTTGGGTTTGCCTTTCTGGGCATGCTGCTGCTGGGCCTCAGCAATGCGATTGGCGCACACTGAGCGTTTTACGCGCTGTGCTTGTGTTGCTGTTACGTCTTTTCTTTTATTGGACTTGTCTGGGGCGTTTGCTTTAATACTTTTACGGCTTTTCTATCCATTGGACTTTCTGGGGCGTTTGCGCGTGGCTGTACTTGGCTTATGTTGTTGTTTCCGGGGCGTTTTTCACGGCAAAATGCAAGCATAGACAGCTCTTTGTCCCACGAAACTATACTTTTATCTATCCAGTGTGCGCATCCATGGGTATCTTGTGCCGTGTGTACGCTGTTTTGAACGCCAAAAAGCCGAAATCGCAAAAGGCCGTGTCCTCGGCGCCCGCCTACAAAAAGAGGCCCGGGTCCATAAACGGACTGCGGCCGTCCATGTCGCCGTCGCTGCCAATCAGCCGCCGCATCTCGGCCTCGTCCATCTGCCACTGCGGGTCGCTGCCCACCACATGGCCGCCGGCCGCGCCGACGTCGACGCTGCCGTCCAGGCCGCCCAGGCCGCCCAGACCGTCCGTGCTGTTCATGTTGAGAAACGCAGCAAACATGTCCATGTCCTCGTCGGTCACCGCGGCAGAGAAGCCCGCGGGCGCAGCGTCGTCCATGCCGTCGCCGTCGCCGTCGCCGTCGCCGTCGCCGCCGCCGACCCAGAACTCGCCAGGCCGGAACAGGTCGTCGGCGCGCGCGTCGCCGTGGTCCCGCTGGAGATGGGCCGCGAGGTCGTGGTGCCGCACGAAGCGCGCGCCGCAGCCGGCCGCCGTGCACGCGAGCGTGCGGTGGGCGCCCAGCAAGGCGTCAATGGCCACGTCGGCGTCCGCCGGCGCGCCGACACCGACAAGCAGGCTGGGCGCGACGGGCCGCGGGCGGCGCAGGTGCACAAACAGAATGTGCTCCTCCAGCTTCATCTTGGACACGAAGCCCCGCCCGCAGCCCTCGCCGCGTGCCTCCCAGGCCGCGACATCGGGGTCCGTCGTCGCGCCTCGCGAGGCTGCGCGCTCCTGCGCGTCTGCCGCGTCTGCCGCGTCTGCCGCGCCAGCCGTCGCCGTCGTCGTCGTGCTGGCAGCGTCTGCGTCGCCGCCGCAGACAAACCGCAGCCCTTGGTGGACGGCGCGCACGTGCACGTTGAGGTTGGCCCGCCGCGTAAACGTCTTGCCGCAGCCGTCGTGGGGGCAGACGACCGTCTTGCGGTCGGCCACGCTCTTGCCCGAGTGGTGCATGTCCACGTGCCGGTGCAGCTCCGCGGGGCCCGCGCAGCGGGCCTCGCAAAAGGCGCAGGCGACGTGCTGGCGGCGCATGTGCGCCTCGAGCAGCGCGCGCGTCGCAAACCCGACAGCGCCGCCGCCGGCGCCGCTGCCACCGGCCTTGCCGCACTCCTCGCACCAGAACTTGGGCGCCGTGTGGCTGCGCTCCACGTGCCGCCGCAGCGCGCCGGGGCTCACAAACACGGCCTCGCACCGCGTCTGCGCCGCCGCGCCGGGCCCGCCGACGTCGTGCGTGCAGGGAAACGCCGCCTGGTTCAGGTGGTCGACGCGGATGTGCCGCTGCAGCGTCTGGTGCTTGCGGAACGTGCGGCTGCAGTCGGCGTACCCGCGGCAGCGGAACCGCTCCTGGCCCTCGTGCACGGCCGCGTGCCGGCGCAGCCGCGTGGCCGTCAGAAACGCCTTGGCGCAGGCATCGCACACGTACTGACGCTCCTGGCTGTGCGAGCCCTTGATGTGCTGCCGCAGGTGCTTCTCCTCCAGATACGTCTTGGCGCAGTCGGGACACGCAAACGGCCGGTCGTTGGTGTGCGACCGCAGGTGCGCCGTCAGCCGCGCCGGCCGATTAAACGTCTTGCCGCAGTTGGGCCACGTGCACGGAATGGTCTTGAGGTCCGAGGGAAACCGCCGCGATGCTGTCGAGAGGGCCGTCGTCACGGGTGTGGAGTGTGCGTCGGAGGCGGCCGAGCCGCCGTCCGGGGACCCGGGGCCGTCCTCCGCCGGCGAGGACTCTTGGCTTCCGGGATGGCCTAGTGCCTGCAATGTGCCTTCCGGCGCTGTTTCGTCAGCATAGACCCTCGTTCCCATCGACCATCTGCATCTCGACAGACCTTTGCATTGATCCAGTGCGCCAGCCACCGGGCCCGTCCGGTCCGCCCGCAGCTCGTCTGTGGCTTTCCGCTTCATTGTGTTTGTAGTCGTCGGGTCGCAAGGGAAACCGTCTCCGTCATCCTGGGCGGCGCACGTCGAGTACTGGTAGAAAATGTCGTCGACGTTCCAATGCCAATCTGTGCGGTGAAGCTCAAAATTAATTTTGGGTGGGGGACGGCTTATCGATAAGAGCGCAGCGGACAGTGCAATACAGTGTGCCCCGCCGACCAATCAGAGACTGCGCCGCCTCCAAACTTTTTCCAAAGCCTGCGCCTGCCGCCTTCAGCCGTTGGCGTTTGCATGCAGCCAAATCCAGGGAGACGACGAGACGCCACAGACTCTTTTCTCACCACCACCGCCCGCCACGCTTCCTCGCGCTTCGTCCACCGTCGCGGCCTTTTTCCCACGCTTTCCCGCTCTCGCAGACGCCCAAAATGTCCGACTACGGCGATGACGATGCCGGCGGTGCCGTGTAAGTAGCAACGACGGAAGAAGAAAAGAGGACGATGGCAGACGACGCGCTGCTGACACGCGCCCAGCGACGAGCCCTTGTACGAAGAGGACGAGATCCAGGAGTACTACGACCCCGAGGTGCCCGAAGGCGACGAGGAGGGCGAGGGCGCCGGCTACCGCAACGGCGAGGAGGACGTCGACATTATCGTCTCGGGCGACCCGTCGGCGGCGGCCAACCAGAAGAACGGCGGCCAGAACGGCGGCGGCGCGCGCGTCAACAACGTCAAGTCGCACAAGGACAAGAAGATTGCCAACGAGCTGCGGACGACCACGCCGTTTATGACAAAGTACGAGCGGGCACGCATTCTCGGGACGCGCGCGCTGCAGATTAGGTGGGTTTTTTTTTCTTTTTTTTTCTTTTTTTTTCTTTTTCTTTTTTTTTCCCTTTTTTCTCTCTTCCTCTTTCTTCTTTTTCACACGGCTAACCCTGCAGCATGAATGCGCCCGTGCTGGTCGACCTGGAGGGCGAGACGGACCCGCTGCAGATTGCCATGAAGGAGCTGCGCGAGAAAAAGGTGCCGCTCATCGTGCGGCGGTACCTCCCCGACGGCTTCTACGAAGACTGGACGTGCGAGGAGCTGCTGCAGTGAGGGGAGAGGGTCTCGGCAGTCAAGGAAGCTCGACAAGGACGTCGGGCACCGACAGGAGACGGTTTGCATGTAGCGATGGCGTTTATACATTTGTGTTTACTTTTTTGTGTTGATATCATGTGTGCCTACAGTTGAAAAAAAAATTTTGAAAAAAAAAAAGAAAAACAAAAACAGATCGGACATCTCGAATTATGACGATACTCAAGACGATGGGTGGTCATCAAAGGCATCACAAAGGTGGCACGTTGGTAGAACAGAGTTGAAAATTGAAATCACGACAGTAACGCCTCGCAGAATGGATTTCCCGATACCCTTTCCCTGTTCTAGACGGTTCTCTGCGTTCTTGTCGCTGCGTGCTGCAGAGCCGTGGGTAAGCCAAAAGAAGACGAGACGGAGACAAAACAAGACGAAAAGTAGGCACAAAAAGAAGCACAAAAAGAAGGCCCAAAAGCAAGCACAAAAGCACAAAGCACAAAAGCACAAAACGCGCCAGACTCTTTTCTATTGTACATGCCGCAAAGAAACACCCCGGGCAGGGCCAGCGCCCGCTTTGCCGACCTAGTCCTCTTCGTCCGTGTCCGTGTTGGTGTCGCTCGTGTCGTCTGCCTCCTCTTCTGTGTTGCTCTCGTCGTCGTCGTCGTCGTCGTCGTCGCCATCCAAGGCCTTGCGGACGGGCGACTTCTTTACTGGCGCGCCCTTGGCAGCGTTCATGATGCCCGCAATCGAGTCTGTGTGGACGAATGTTAGAGCGCGTGGCTGGTGGGAGGTCCGTCTGCGGAAAGACGTCTTACCTTCTTCGGGGTCGCTGATCTCGTCCTCGGCCGCCATCTCCGCGGCCTGGCTGGCATCCTTGACGACCAGCGTCACCTCCGTCTTCGTGTCAAAGCCCACGTAGCTGTCGCACATGACGTGCATGACAAACGTGTACTGGCCGGCCTGGCCGGGGGCCATGAACTGCGCCTTCATCGTCTGCATGTAAAAGGTGGGCGTCTTGCCGTCCTCCTCAAACAGCGGGCGGTCAAAGGCGGTGAACGTAAAGGGCGGCACCACCATCTTGCCCTGCTTGGAGTCGGTCAAAAACACGTGCCAGCGCGGCGAGTAGTCGCGGCCAAAGTACGGCGCGTACGCCAGCGGCGGCAGGTTCGGCTTGCCGTTGCCCGCGTCCGAGGTGATGGCGCTGCCGTCGGGGTTGCGGCCGACAATCGCCTTGGGTTTCCGGCCCAGGATGGCGTCCAGGTCGTCCTCGGCCGGGTCGGTGTCAAACAGGTCCAGCGGGTCGACCTCGGGCGCCGCCTCGGCAAAGCCGGGCGGGATGAACCGGCCCTTGACCACGAGGCTGACCAGAGACGACGGGATGATGTGCTTCTCGCCGGGCACCTTGAAGAACGCCTTGGCCACGCGCAGGTACGGCAGCTGCTTGGCCACCGACACGGCCTCGTCGTACTGGCCGGCCGACAGACGGCCGCTGCCGACGGCAATCTTTTTCCGCTTGGCCTCGGGCAGGTCCATCAGACGCTGGATGGACATGGAGACGGTGGCGTCGCCCTCAATCGCCCGCGCGATCGCGGGCGAGACGTGCGGGAGCTGCTGCAGCGGCGAGGACGCGGGGGACAGCGCCTGGATGATGAGCTGGCCGGCCTTGAGGGACGCGATCACAGGGCCGGTGTTGCCGTAGGCGAGCGCAATGGCGGTAAAGGAGCGCGTGAGCGTGTTGGCAATGGGCGCGACCTCAAACTTTGCCTTTTCCAGCGTGCTGTCGCCGAGGTCGACGCGGCCGAGGTAGGCCCAAAGCAGGGCCAGCACCTTGCGCCGGACGCCGTTGTCGAGGGTGCTGAGCTTCTCGCGGTCGGCTGCCGACATGCCGGCCACCGTCCGAGCCGCGGCAGCCGCGTCAGCAGCCTCCTCGCTGCTGGCAGCTGCAGCGGCACCAGCGCCAGGGGCCGTGATGCGCGCCTCGACCGTCGCCAGCCCCGCGTCGGCCTTGTCGCCCGGCAGGACCGCGTCAAACTCCTTGCCCGTGGACAGCGCCGCCACGAGGCCGGCCTCGTTGATGTCGTCCTTGTACTCGTGGAAGAGGCGGTTGGCGCTCTCCATCAAAACACCCTCCTTGGACCGGCTCTGCGTGCCGTACCACCAGGAGCCCACGACGTAGGGCAGCAGCACGCCAAACAGCAGAAAGTACAGCAGCACCACGTACTTGCCGTTGCCGTCGGTGATGATCAGCTTCGGGAGGCCGATGCTGATGCTCGTGCTCTGCTTGCCGTCGGGGTTGCCGTACAGCAGGTAGTTGTTGCGCACCTCCTCGTCGGTCAGCGCCTGGTACGCCTTGGAGATCTCGACGTAGCGGTCGTTGAGCGTCTCCATCGTCTCGTTCTTGGAGGCGTCGGGCTTGATCTTGTCGGGGTGGAACTTGCGCGAGAGCTGCTTGTATGCGCTCTTGATGGCCTTTTCCGTGGCAGACTGTCGGGTGGTCAGCGGGTCAGCGGAGGGCTCACAGACAAAGGAAGAGAATGAGACGCACGTCTGCGATGCCCAGGATGTCGTAGGGGTTCCAGACGCGCTCCACCTGGTGCGCCTCGGCAAACTGGATCAGATACAGCATGTAGCCGATCGTGGCCCAGCCGACGGCCACGGCCAGGATGAGGCCAAGCCGCCGCTGCTGGCGGCGGTACTTTGCGCGCTCGGCATCGACGAGGTCCGAGTGGTCGTGCCGGAACGTGGAGACGACGCGGGGGAAGACGGCGGCCGGGTTGCCCAGGCCCTTGAGCAGCACATAGGTCAGCGGCAGCGTGATGATGACCGCGAGCGTGAAGACGAAAAACGGCCACAGCTGGCCGGTCTCGTCGTAGTCGTAGTCCACGGCCATTGCGTCGGCGGTGCGCGCACGCGACGGGACGCCGGTCGGACGGGAGAAGGGGCGGCGGCGTGGAGAGCTGTCGGCGATGCAGGCAGACAAGAAAAAGGAAAAAGAAAAAAAGAAAAGAAAAAAGAAAAAAAGAAAGAGAGAGGAGCAAAGGCCGTCCACGGATCCTCGCAGGCCAGGACAAGAAGGAAATACACAAAAGGAACCCCCGACGGCTGGCGACGCGCTTGCTGCCGAAATCAGATTACAAAAAGAACGAGGGTGGTGGGAGGCAAGGTCGTGATGGCGAGGGTGACGTTCGTGGAGCAAAGTTGCAAACGGAAAGCAGTGGTGGGTGGGTACTCGTATACTTGCCAGCTTGTCCTTGCGCTGGCAATTTTTGGGTGCTGTTTTTTTAGGGCCGCGCTTTAGGTCCCCCTATTGCCGTCGAGTATTGCGCTGATCTTGAATCGTGGCCTTCCCCGAGCGCTGTGCGGAGCCGTGCAGACTCATCGTTAACACTGTATATTTCTGCATCGACTGCGGCTACGTACTGTGCGAGCCTTTTCTTGGAAGCGCGGAAGAAGCCCCTGACTTGCCCAAAACGGCAGCAATAGCACCCCACTAAAACGCACCTTCCGCAGCCCAGAAAAGAACAAACCAGAAAGGCTCTGCGAATGAGGCTGGGCAAGTCCAACCGGACGAGCCTCTTGCCTTTTCTACTCGTATGCACATACCGAGGCCGGAGGAAGATCTAGATTTTATGATTTTTTTATTCTTCTATCCTATGGGGCGCCGCAGTCTAGTAGTTGGAAGAGACGCATGATGAGATGAAAACGCAAGCGGAAGAGACAAAACAAAACGATGCAGCAACGCACCCGACTGACCAACCGCGCATTTTCTGGGTTTTTTGCTCTCCGTTCTTCCGCAAAACAGGCAGACACAATGTGGCCTGGGACAGTGTAGACGGTGTGAGACGATGGCAGGAAAGAATGGAGTGAGAAAAGAAAGTCGACGATGGGGAGGACAAGAGAGAGAAACAAAGTGAGAAGCAAGAGGAACGACAGGAAATGCGAGAGAAGGGGGAGTGAGAGCTCGCCGTCCACACTCTCATGGCCAACCCAGGGAAGAAGAGGAACAGAAGAGGAACAGCCCAAACAAACCGGCAGCAACCAACAGCACGGCCCAGCGTCCACCGTGGACACCAAGAGGGATGGCGAGGAACAACAGAGACAGGTGGGTGGCAAAAATAAAAGGAAGAAGAAGAAAAGAAAAAAAGAAAAAAAGAAGAAAAGAAGAAAAAAGGAAAAAAGAAGAAAAGAGGAACAAAAGAACAGCCTGAGCATGCCAGGACTTCTCATTCGCAGTCTCCCCAGGCACGCCGCAGGCGTTCCGGACACACGCGCTGCGCGACAATGTACACCAAGCCCAGGACGGCAGCCAAGGCAGCGACGAGGCCCGGCGGGAGGAGCACAAGGGCAGCCAGCGCGTACAGGCCGGCCCGCCGCACCAGGGCCAGCAGTCGGTCGTGGCGTGCTGCGTTGCGAGACGCAGCGGACGCGGCGTTCCAGGCATACTCCTCTTGGCCGCGGGCCTTGCCGTTCCGGCGTGCGCGCGCCTGGCCTGTGGCTGGGGGGTCTTTGTCGCCGTCTTCCGTCTCGCCTTCCGTTTCGTCGTCATCGTCCTCTCCCGTGCCCTCGTCCTCTCCTTCCCTTGCGGGTTGTCACTGGAACTGGAAGCCGCCGGGGAAGCCGCGCTGGCGCGAGCCGCCCTGGTTAAAGTGGAAACTGCTGCCACCGCCACCCGGGAAGCCGCCGCCGAAGCCGCCGCCGCCAAAGCCGCCGCCGCCCTGGCCGCCCATCATGCTAAAGATGATCTCGGGATCAATGCCGCCGTGCATGCCGCCGCCGCCGCCGAACATATCAGACGGGTCCATGAGGTCTTCTCCGCTGTCGTAGCGGGCACGTTTTCTAGAACTGTTAGCAATGCGCCTACCACGTGCTGTCTGTGGTTCGGTTCGGGGAGGATCATACTGTGGGTCGCTCAGGGTCTCATAGGCTTCGCCAACGTCCTTGAAGCGGGCCTCGGCGTTCTCGTCGCCGGGGTTCTTGTCGGGGTGGTGCACCACGGCCAGTTTCCGGTACGCCTTTTTGATCTCCTTGTCGTCGGCGTCCTTGCTCACGCCGAGGATCTTGTAGTAGTCCTTGCGCTGGCTCTTCTTGAGCTCCAGCTCGGCGCGCTTCACCTCCTTGAGCACGGTGCGGTCCTCGGGCTCGCGCTCGGCCAGCGCCTTCCACTCGCGCACAGCGTCCTCCCACCGCTCGGCCAGGCCGTAGGCGTTGGCCTTTGTCCGGCGCGCCTTGGTGTAGGACGGGTCGAGGCCGATGGCGCTGTCGCAGTCGGCAATGGCCTCGTCGTACTGCTTGAGCTTGAGGCGGCACAGCGCGCGGTTCTGCAGCAGCTTGGAGTTGATGCCGCGGTTGGCCGGGTCGATGCTCAGCGCCTGCGTGTACTTGTCAATGGCCTCCTGCCACCGGCCGGCCTTGTACTCCTGGTTGCCCTCCTCCTTCATGCGGTCGAGCTTCTGCACGATGCGCAGCCACTTGATGGCGTCCTTGAGGTCCGGGTCCATCTCGATGGCGCGGCGGAAGTGCCGCTCCGCCTGCGTGTTGTCGCCCTGCGAGTACAGCGCGCGGCCGCGCAGGATAATGGCTTCCGGGTCCTTGTTGTTGGCGCGCAGCAGCGAGATGGCAATGTTGGCGGCCTCGCCAATGTTGTTCTCGCCGCCCATCTTGAGGTACGCGTCGCCGCGCATCAGCTGCCACTTGCGCGGCTGCGTGGCGCCGGGGCCCAGCAGGCGGCTGGCCATGTCCAGGGCGTGCAGCACCATGGAGCCGGTCGTGCCGTTCTCGAGGGCGTCGCGTGCCGCGTTGACGTGCTGCAGCATCTCCTTGGCGGGCGCCATGTCCTTGGCCGAGGGCGGCGGCTGGATGCGGCCAAAGGTCAGAATGGCATCTTCCGGCTGGCCGAGGCTGGTGTAGATGCGCGCGAGGCGCAGCAGGATCTTGGGGTTCTGCGGGTCGAGCTCGGCTGCGCGCAGGCAATCCTCGAGGGCCGCCGTGTAGTTGCCTGCCGACATGTACGCCGCTGCGCGGTTACCCAGGTACGTGGCCGACTGTGGTACCAGGTTGACGGCTGCGCGTGTTAGTCACAAAAGGAGTAGAAGAAAATAAAAAAGAAAAAAAAAGAAAAAAAAATAAAAAAAGAAGAAAAGAAAAGAAAAGAAGAAGAAAAAAGAAAAAAAGGGCTACACAGGTACACACCTTTAGTGTACTCCGTAATGGCAGCATGGTAGCTCTTCTCCTTGAAATACTTGTTGCCCAGGTTCTTGAACGCCTCGGCCTCTTCGGCCGGCGTCGGGGCGGGCGACTTGTGTGGCGGGGGCACAGGCACGTCGCCGCTGCTAGCGCCGTTCACGGGCACGGTGCCGTTGCTTGCCGGGGGCGGAGACGCGGACTGCGCGGGCGCGGGCGCGGGCTGCGGTGGTGACTGCGCGCGCTTGCTGGACTGTGGCTGGTGCAGGGGCGTGGGCGACGAGGGGCTGGCGGCCGCGGACGTGACGCCCGGGGTTTCGTGGTCGGCGTCCATGGAGGAGCGGTTCGACACGGCCGAGAGACGGGAGAGGCGCTTGCGCTCCTCGGGCGGGAGGTTGAGGGGGTGTGTGTTGGGATCAATCTTTCGCCGGCGCGACGACGACGACGAAGACGACGACGCGTGGGCAGGCAGCGAGGATGTCACTGGCGAGCCCAGCTCCGCTGCAGACAGATGGCGGTGCTGCCGCGGGGAGGAGGTGGGGGAAGAGGGGGAGGAGGCTGTCTGGAGCCGGGACGAAGAGGACTTCTTTGGCCGAGGCGAGGAAGACGAGGCTGGGTACTGCTTCTGCGCGGACGGCGACGACGACCGGTGTTTGGTGGGCGAGGACCGGGCAGAGCCGGAGCCGGATGCGGCAGCGGACGGCGGGATGAAGGACGGGGTGCCTGTCGAGGAGGAAAAGCCGGCGAGGGGGGCCGATGAGGCTGCAGCCTTGGTGGGCGACGCAGCGGACGCAGACTGCTTAGGGGGCGACCGGCTGGCAGGCGAGGCAGGCTCTGATCGTGCCGGAGAGGGCAGATAGTCGTCCTCGTCGTCAAAGGGGGGTGCGCCGGCGGGCGTGTTGGCAGCGGGTTTCCGGGAAGGTTTTTTGTTGAAAAACTTCATTGAGGCGGCTGTCGGTTCGGGGGCCTTTTTGCTCTTTATTTCTGGGCGTCCTAGCGTGCTGGCGGTCCTCCGTAGCACCGCACAACAGCCTGTTTGCTGGCCGCTGGCGCGTTCTTTGGCGGTATGAATAATCGGGGGCACTAACAATTTCTGCTTGGATCGCTCCTGCCGCGGGTAGCCTGGAAGGAGCCAAAAAGCGAGATGAAAGAAAGAGAAAAAAATGCAATAAACCGGGTTCAACGGGCGTCGGGCTCAGGACGTCTTCCAAAAGGACGCTCCAAGTAGCACTCGTGGTCGCTGTAGCTGTCCGTCGGTGGCTGTCAGTATACGTAGTGCTGCATGAGACGGGAGCCTGCGTATCCCGATGTTGGCAGCAGTACGAGTATTCGGCAAGCTTTGACAACGCCCGCTTTTCGGTCCCGTTTCGTCCTCCGTTCTCGTCCTGGCCGGCTCTGCAAGCCACGTGCAGCCCGCAGAAGACTGGCTGTCGTTCTCGCAGTCTTATTTCCTGGCAATTTCGGGGCCGTCTTCGCTGCCGGGAGCCTGCTGGAACTCGTCTTGTCGCCCTGGCGGGTTCGGGTGGCCGGCAGGCGGGAGCAAGGAGAGGTCGGCGGAGATCAAGGGACGCAGCAGCTGGTGAGGGGAGAGCTCGTCTGGGGCAGAGCGAGGCGAGAAAAGGAACGGCGAGGCAGGTCGGGGGACGACGCGGTTTTCTAGGTCCCAGTAGTGTGTGTATCGTACTCGTAGGCGGACGGGTCAAGCTGCGTCGGGCGGGCCAAGGTGCATTGCGCAGCCTCTCTGGCAGGCTTCGGTGCTGCTGGGCGCGCGGCTGGAGGGCGAAAGGGCTGGCAAGGAGCGGCCGTTCCGGGTGCACGTTGTGAATGCCGAGGTTGTGCCCGATGCTCTCTCGTTTCTGCCTGGCTTTTGTCTGTAAAGTAAATACTTTGTACGAGTATGCTTGGGGACTGTCAATAGGAGACGAGGAAAGAACATTCCATGGAGCAGAGACAGCCCAGCAAAGCAGCAAGGCACCCCCCAGCGCGCCTCTGTGGAAATTTTACGCCCGCCAAACGACATGCGCTCTTCTTCAAGGTCAGCCCATTGGACAGTATCTGTGGGGGCCTACGAGTACATGCATGGGGCAACGATGGAAGAGGGGATGCGGAATAAAAACAATGGAAACTGCAGTGATCCAGCGCTGCAATAAGCCTCCATTGCACAGGGACAACGGCTCGTTCGTCACACAGCATACCGGCAACGGGGCTGGTGATCGTTCCCGGTTTCCTGGCGCGGCGTCTAGCCAATAGGCCTTGCAGAGCTCTGTTTACATGGGGAGCGTCGAGAGATGCCGTGAGTCTGTGTACGAGTACGAGTATGTATCTTGGAATACGCCTCCTGTCAACAGAAGCGGAGGAAAGCACTGGAACGGCAGCGTCTCGGCAGTCATTCACTGATCTTGTCGAGTTCTCAATATTGACAGCGGGAGCAGGACTCGGCTGGCGTTGACAGTCATTTCCGCCAAACCCGTCAACACGAAAGGCCTAGCGATATCCCAGCCGAGACAATTTACTGTTTACAGCGCCTATTACCAGGCTGTTTCCATTTCGTTGCCACGTGGCCGCGACGTGCCGCAGACGTGCATACAATAAGGGTAATTGTTCCGGTCTTGTCGGTCCTGATCGCAAACCAGCTCCAACATACGAGAACGAGTACATATATACGGGATACTCGTACTCGTAGACACCGACACAAGTGAGCTCTCGCTTCCTCAACATCTTGCTTGACCCCGTATGCCTGTTAGCGCCGCAACGGGCGCTTGCCACGCAACCCGCTAGGGGCTTCCCGCTGCCACTACAAGACACTTATCTTAGGGCATCTTACAGCGGGCGGCGGCAGCGCAAGATGTCCTGAGACGTTCCAGTGCTACGGTAGGCAGGCGGGCAACGATTCTCGAAGCTTCGGTGGAGCAGCCAAACCAGCTTGCTGTGGAGACTGTCAGGCAGAAATTGGAGTATACTCGTACAGGGCCTGCCATGATAATTTGGACTGTCAATGTAGGTTGAACAACGTCAGAATACGAGTATGCATGTCATGTCACTCCGCAGCTCTCCTTGTCCTTTGGCGATGCAAATGAATGCGCCACGAACGTGGTGCTTCGGCTGGGCAATGCCGGGCTGCAGAAGTCTGCCGCATGTCATTCTGCAGACAAAAGTAACCAAGACGCCATACAATGCGGTCCTACTCGTACAGTATACTCGTACAGACGATATCAATTACGAGACTAGTATCAACGCCACGCCCGCCGTACAGCTGAAGTGAATCAAGTAATGCCCATGGAACCATGCGGTATTCTTAATGTTGTGTTTGCCGCTCCCCGAACCCGTAAAAGTAATATCGAAAAAAACCAACGCACAAACCCATCATAACACAATGCCACACGTCGTCAGAGGTCCAGCCCCCATCTTATGCCTCGGCCGCCTCGCCGCCTTCGCCCGACCCGGCCCCTTGGCCGCTGCCGGAGATGGCGTGGACAAGCTCTTGGTACTTGAAAACGTCGCCCCGTCTGCCAAAGCCCGGCCCCGGCTTGCTCTTGTTGGTAAAGGCGCGCCGGCCCATGAAGCCCTGCATGACGCGGCTGATCTCCAGGTCGGTGAGGGCGTGCTCGCCCGGCTCGGGCGCCGTGTGCAGGAGCGCGTCGCGGAGCTCGGCCGCGTCAATCTCGCCGCTGTCGTCCTCGTCAAAGGCCGACAGGGCCGACAGGAGCTCGGCGCTGGGCGAGAGGGCCACCAGGGCCGACGCCAGCGCGTTGAGGAACGTGCCCATGCTGATCGTCTGCGGCGCCCCGGCGGGGAAGAACTGCGACACGTCTGCGGGCGTCGAGGGCAGGCCCAGCTGGTTCAGCATGTCGGCCACGTCCTCTCTACCGACCGTGCCGTCGCTGTCGCGGTCCAGGATCTGGAAGCCCTCGCGCAGCGTGCGCACCTGCGCCGGCTGCAGCTGCGAGAGCGCCGAGCCGTGGGCGATGGCCATGGAGCCGGCACCCGCGCCCGCGCCCGCGCCCGGACCTGCGCCTACGCTGTAGGGCGGTAGTGGCGAGCCGGCCGCCCCTCTGTGACCCCCGCTGATCTCTGCCGCCGGCTGCAGCTGGTTTTTCGGCGTCCAGCTGCCATTTGTCGGGACGGGCGTCGCGGCCCCCGTCCCCCCATAACGAGACGCGGGCGTGGACGCTGCCGCTGCCGCGGCAAGGCCGCTCTGGACGCCGCCGAGGCCGGGCGTGTTGGGGCCCTTGAAAGGAGACGCCGTCGGCGTCGTCTGCCGCAGCGGCGACGGTGATACTGGCGATCCGGGGCGGCGGAAGGGCGAGCTGCGCGGCGAGCCGTAGCCCAGCGGAGAAGGCTTGTAGCCTGCGGGCATGGCCTGCGTCGGTGTCAGTAGGCTGCGCAGGACGGAGGTGGGCAGCGTCAAGCACATACCATTGCTGAGGCTGTTCAGCTGAAGGTGTGGTCAATGGATGCAGTGCAAACCCGAAACCAGCGTCAACGTAGAGTTATCTCGTGTGTCGTCCAGGATCTTATCGTCTCCGGTCGCTCCTTCTCAAAGCCGTGCCGCCGTCGTTGCAATTTCATAGGAAACTGCCCAGTTGGGCATCGGAAGGCGCAGATGTAAACAAACCACCCAGCAACGGCCAACCGCCCGATAAGATAAGACTACGTGTGGCGGGCAGTGGCTTGAATGTGGGTCTTGAATTCCTGGCCCGTGCGGCCTGCCCCTGGGCGCTGGTTAAAATGGGGAGCCACTTTTTCCTTCTTTTCGGGCTCCTTTTTGATTCCAGCATTTGGACAGCTGGTTTCGGATTCGCAAAGTCCAGCCTATCTCCAGTGCTGGCCCCTGGACCGGCTGGGAGAGATTGTTTCAGGAGAGCAGTGAGAAGACGAGAGGAAAAGAAACAAGCAAAGAGGAGAGCGCTCCAAAGTCGAGATACTGACCTCGCATGAACATCACAAAGAGGAGTCACGGAGAAAGGACGAGTACCGTCGTGCTGAGCACCGGTCTCTGAAAGCGGGGCAGCCCACAGCAAGAGGGCACGGGCTGGAGCAAGGGCCAAGCCGGAAAGGGGCTCGATACGGGCACCGAGAGACAAGGCCCGCTGCTGGCACGCCCGGCTGCCGCTCGTCGTGGCCTCCGTTTCGAGCTGTTCTCTGCATCGAGAGCGTTCTCAACGGCCTGCCGCGTGCAGCACTGCCTCGCATCCACGACATCAGCCAGCGCGGGTGGGCGCCCTTTGGCGATCGTCGGTCTCTGCGACAGGATTTCCGCTTGCTGCACGCTGATCCGGACTCCTTTTGACGACACGGGAGCCGGCCAATCAACTCCCCCTGCGGGTGTCTCTGGTTCCGCAGTGCTACGTCGCACGCCGGCCGCTGCAAAGGGGCGCTTCTGGCGAACCAGCGGCCATGGCGACGGCCCAGACCGTCGCGCCCCCCTACACCTCGTCCAGCCGGAACAACACGACCAGCCAGCGGCACGGCCTCGGCGCCACGGACAGCGCGAGCGGCAGCATCAGCTCGATATCCACCAGCGGCGGCGGCAGCCCTCTCGCGACCGTCAAGACGCCGCGCCGCACGTCTCTCTCCTCCTTCCCCCCCCGGACCGACGCGTCGCCCTCGCTCGGCGGCCGGCGGCCTTCTCTCTCCCCGCAGCCTCCCCTCCCCTCGACACATGCTCGGTCTGCAGCCATGGCGTCGACCGACCGCACGTCCAACCAGAGCAACAAGTCCACCAAGGCGCCGTCCACCGACACCGGCGTCTCGTCCTCGCAGCACTCGTCGCTGTCCGGCCCCGCGGGCGCCGCGGCCGCGCGGCAGCACACCGATGCGCGTGCGCGGCGCAGGCTGCGCTCCCAGTACCCGCGCGGCGCGTCCGCCGAGAACCATGTCGAGTACATTCTCGTGGCGTCCTTTGACATTGACAAGGGCCCCATCATGGAGCACCAGTACCCCATCGCCATAACAGGCGACGAGTACATGCTTGCCGAGCTCATGCTGCCGGACCAGACGCACCTGCGCAACCAGGACTGGACCATGTTCTTTCTGCACAAGGACACCACGCAGGAGGAAGAGGAGCAGGAGCAGCTGGCAAAGGAAGAGCGCCGGCGCCGTCGGCAGCGAAAGCGCGCGCGGCTCGCTGGGCTCTCTCTCGGCGACAATGCGGGCAGACGTGGGGACGACAACGAAAATGACGAAAACAACAGCGAAAACGATAACGAAGACGACGACGACGACGACGACGACGACGACGATGACGACGACGTGTCCACGGACAGCGAGCCCGAGGGCGGCGAAGGCGCGCCGCTCATCTACGTGCTGAACCTGGTCAACACAAAACAGGACAAGACAAAACGGCGCGGCGCCGTGGTCAAGTCCATGGCCATCTGCACGCGCCACCCGTTCCTGCACATCTACAAGCCGCTGCTGCTGCTCGCGCTCGAGGAGTACTTCAAGTCGCCCGTGGTCGAGACGCTCTCGCTGCTGTACGACGCCGTCAACGCCATGGACCTGTCGCTCATGCCGCGCCTGAGCCTGCTGGAGCGCCACCTGCTGCAGGCCAGCGACAACAAGGACCTGTTTGTCGAAAAGTTTGAGCAGATGATCCAGATGCGCATCGCCGAGGAGCGCGGCGACGGCGTCAGCGACCAGCCGTTTGACGCCAGCCGCAGCCCGCCCAAGCCGGCGGGCATCCTGCGCGCGGGCACCAAGGCGCACTTTGAGGGCCAGGCCGCCGCGTACTCGGTGCCGCGCGACACGCACGAGTTTGAGAGCAAGGTCTACTACAAGGGCATCCCCATCCCCATCAAGGTCCCCGTGGCCGTCATGCCCGAGACCGTGGGCGACTTCTCGCTCATCAAGCTGATCCAGAACTTTTCCGACCCCCACGCGAAATCGCCGCAGCCCTTTCCGCTGCACGCCCACCTGACGACCAACGGGCCGCACACCCACCCCATCATCGTGCTGGTCAACGCCCTGCTGACGCAGAAGCGCATCATTTTTTTGGGGCACAACATGCCGTCCGGCGAGGTGGCCGAGGCCGTGCTGGCCGCGTGCGCGCTGGCGTCGGGCGGCGTGCTGCGCGGCTTCACGCGCCACGCCTTCCCCTACACGGACCTGACCAAGGTCGACGACCTGCTGCTCGTGCCGGGCTTCATTGCCGGCGTCACCAACCCGACGTTTGAGCTGCATCCCGAGTGGTGGGACCTGCTGTGCGACCTGCCGTCCGGGCGCATGAAGATCAGCAGCCGCATCGAGGAGGCGCCCGTGACCGAGGGCCTCGTCTTCTTCAAGCAGCAGTACCCGTCGTGCGCCAATCTGGCCAACACGCCCACGACCGCCAGCGTCAGCTCCGCCAACAGCGACCTGACGGGCGACAACGCCTTCATGGCCGACATCCTCAAGAGCGTGGCGGCGCGCCTGGGCGAGCGCGTGATCCGGGCCAAGTGGCGCGACTGGGTCGTCAAGTTTACGCGCATTGCGTCTGCCTTTGAAGAGAGCGTCTACGGCGCGAGCGTGCTCAACATGGGCAGCGGCGGAAGCGACTTTGACAGCGCGACGCTCTCGCCCGCCACGACGACGGCCCCGACCCCGACGACCCTGTCGCCGCCTTCAGCCGTCTCGGCCGCCAGCGGGCACGGCTACGTCTGGGCCGACGACACGGCCAAGCAGCGCGAGCTGGCCGGCAACGCGACGCGCGTCGAGGGCTGGCGCAACTCGCGAAGCTACCTCAGCTTCATCAAGGTGTGTTTTGTCCCCCCTCCCCCCTTCCCCACATTGTCGACAGGCGTACTGACAAGCCGAGGACGTTGCACAGCTGTACACGGTCCGCCCCCTCAAGGGGCTGGACCTGCACCACATCCACGACCGCCTGCGCACGCAGCGCCTGACGCCCGCCCAGAGCCGCGACATCTTCTTGACCTTTGCGCAGAACGTGCACTCCTACGACGAGATCTGCCTGCTGCTCTCCGTCGCGCCGGAGGCGCATGGCGGCCTGTTCTACGTCGCGCTCGGCCTGTTCCACAAAGACCGCGACGTGCGCACAAAGACGGCCGAGCTGCTGGAGCGCGTGGCCGAGCACGAAGCCGGGCAGCACTGGTGGCGCGGCCTCAGCCGCTTTGAGATGCTGGCGTTTGCGCGCATCCGCCGCGAGGCCGAGGCAGACATGCGCAGCAAGCTGGAGCGGGAAGGCTTCCTGCAGCCGGCTCCCGTCCTGACGGCAGCCCTCGCGGGAGCGTCTGACGGCCCAGCAAACAGCAGCGGGGGTGGTCGTGGCCACCGAGCCATCACGCCCATCACGGGGTCTCTGCCCGAGGGCGTCGTCGTTGGGGAGAAGCGTGCCAGCTAGATGCGGTCGCTGCTCTTCCCAAGGCCGCCGTCCACGTCGTCGACGCTGTCGACCTCGTCCCTGTCCCGGCCGTCCCTCTCTGTCTCGCTCTCTCTATCCTCCATTGCGTCCCTGTCGTCGGTCTCATCGGCGGCCTCGGCAGCCTCGTCGGTCTTTCGCGGGCGGCGTTCGTGAGACACTCGAAGCGTTGCATTGATTGTCCTCTTGTCTCCATCTTGGAACTCTGTTCTTTGACTGCTTTATTTGTTCCATATAGTTTTTATTACCACATGCCATGTTGTACTATTATACGCACGGCTGGCCCAGAACCTGGGCAATACGTGTACGAATTGACAAGACCAGCAATCAAGATTTCTATTGTTTGATTCGCAACGAGATCAGACGGACCCTATGCCCTAGACCTCCTTACGCCAAGAGATACTTGGCGGCGTGGTCGACGTGGTCCTGGCCAAAGGTCGAGATAAAGTAGTACGAGTGGTCGTAGTCTTTCTGGTAGCGCAGCGTCAGGCCCGCCAGGCCGGCGGCCTTGACGGCGGCCTCAAAGTTCTCGGGCAGCAGCTGCTTGTTGATGTAAAAGTTGTCGCCGGTGCCGACGTCGATGAGCATTCGGAGGTCGCCGCCCGTCCAGCCCTTGACGAGCTCGGTGGCGTCGTGGCCCTTCCACGGCGCCGGGATGGAGCTGTCCGAGGCGGACGCGGGCGTAATGTCGAGGTCGGCCGGCCCCAGATAGCCCTTGAACGCCTTTTGGCCCCAGGGGCAGCGCGTCGGGTTGGCAATGGGCGCAAACGCCGAGACGGAGCGGAAGCGGCCCGGGTGGCGCAGGTACAGCGTCAGCGCGCCGTGGCCGCCCATCGAGTGGCCCGTGATGGACTGGCGCGCGCCGTCGAGCTGCTTGGGGAACGCCGCCAGCAGCAGCGCCGGCAGCTCCTGCGTCAGGTACGTCTCCATGCGGTAGTTGGCCGCGTAGGGCGTGCCCGCAGCCGCGTCGAGGTAAAACGACGCCGCCTCGCCAAAGTCCCAGCTGTCGTGCTCCTGCGGCAGGTCGAGCCCGCGCGGCGACGTGTCCGGGTACACAATGGCGATGCCGTGGCGCGCGGCCGTGGCGTGCAAAAAGCCCTTTTCGGAGCAGTTGTCGGGCGAGCACGTCAGGCCCGACAGGTAGTAGAGGATGGGCGCCGGCTTGGCCGCCGTCGCCGCGTCGGCCACGGCGCCGGGCAAAAAGACGTTGACGTTCATGTCGGTGCCCGTGGCGGCCGACGCGTGCGTCAGCTTGAGCAGCTTGCCGCCAAAGGTGGCAATGGTGGCCTTGGTGGTGAATGCCATGGTTGGTGATGGTTGGTGATGGTGAGGGGCAGGATGGCGGGTCGTGATGCGGTTTGTCTCGATGCGGTTTGTATCGATGCAGTTTGGAAGGAGCAGGGCTCGGCCAGGACGCAGGCAGGAGCGACGGACTGATAAAGGACGGTTCTGGGCGGCAACGGCTTCATTCGACCGGGCGGAGAAAGTGCTTTCCCCAAACCCCAGAGCTCCTTCCCTGTGCGGCGCCGGGAGAGGGCAACGGCTAGCTGCTAGAAGCTTGGCATCCCACATGCCGATACAACCCCGAGGGCAGGTGCGGCCCCGCTGTCAAGGCGGGACAATGCCGAAGTAATGCGTAGCGATGCTGCCATCGGCATCCGGTGTTTTTTTTTCTTCTTTTTTTTCTTTTTTTCTATTTTTATTCACATTGTCAGCCGATTGGCTAACACAATCACTGGCAGGATGTGATGCACATCGAAGCGTCGGCAAGGCCAATTGAGAAAACACTGCGCGCTTTGTCCTTTATATACAGAGCCATACTCGGCCGTTTCCTCGCTTCCTCGCTTCTTTCCCTATTCGCTTCTCTTGCCGGCCGCAGTGGTGTCTTTGCTGAAGCAGCGGAACGACGCCACGCCGGCCCACCGCACGGCGCTCAGGTTGAACTTGTGCTCGTAGGCAAAGTCGACCGCGCCCAGCGTGCAGCCCTCGGGCGACGTGCAGATGCCGCCGCAGGGCATGGCATAGGGGTAGCAGGCAAACGGCTCGCCGTCGGGCGCAAAGGTGTTGGTGGTGCCGTTGAAGGGCGCGGTGATGTTGACGCACGTGTCGAGGGGGTAGACGGCATACCGGCATGTGCCCGTGGCGTTGGCGCCCGTGCAGAGGAGGAGCTGGCTGTCAGCGGGCGTTTGAGCAGAGCAACGGCAGCAGGGAAGGAGCTGCAGGGAAAGAGCGCCGACTTACTCCGCCCGTCTCTCGCTTGGCGATGGGCGAGGCGGCAGCCAGTGCGGCTGTCGCAAGAACGGCAAAGGACTTCATGGCGATGGTGCGAGCAGCAGGCGGAGAGCAGGCACTGCGGGCAGGCTGACGCTGATCTCAGACGTGGCTGGCAAGGCGAGAAGCCGCGTCTGGGGTGGGAGCTGTCCTGGTGCTGGAGATGCGTGGATGCCGGTTGAAGGCCGGATGCAGGACACTGCGGTTTCTGTCGAGACACGGGTGAGCAAGAAACAATGACAAGCAACGACAAAGTGGCGCGTCTGCAAATATATACCGTCCCCGCCTGATTGCTTCACACGCGCAAGTCAAACAAAAGCGAGGGGTGGGTGGTGACGAGCGCGCTCGTCGTCCTGCGTTTGTTCTGTGCAGACTGCCTCACGAGACCAAGGCAGGGCGCCAAGACCGGAGCAGCATCGCTTCGGCAAGCTCTATCTCGTATTTCCCTTTTTCCCTTTTTCCCTTTTTTTATCAAGGTGCAGTGCAGATCGCCTAGGGACAGCGCAGAGCAAGGGTACACGAGCAGCAAGGGTGTCAAAGCTGAGATCATCGCGAGCCGGCGAATAGAAATGCCCGCCCGGCCTCCTCGCCGGCCAGGATCCTTTGGCCGCCTGCATACGAGAGTTGCACCCCGTGGTACGATCGATGCGGGATACGAGCAAGGGCGCAGTGGCAGCGGTGAGGCGTGGCCGGGATCGAGGCACAAAACCCGCAGAGACGGCCGCCCTCTCGGGTACCATGTTGCAGCGTGCCGCTCGACGCAGCACAAAATAAAGGGCGGGAAAGGTAAGATGTGGTCTGTTGGGGCCAAGCAGCAAGGGACACTCGGCAGGCATCGAACAAGGGAGCAACGACGTCATCGGGCATTTGGGCGTGGCAATTTTTCTGGGCCCTTGTTTCAAACGGCTTCCGTCACTTCCTTCCCTTTGTAGGGCGCAATCTGTTTGCCGATCATTGTTTACGAGGATTCATCAGCAGGTCTTTTCTGTCATCGACGTCGTTCTTTTCTCTGCCATCCACGTCTGTTCTCTTTCCTTTTATTCTTCATTCCTAGTACAGTAAGGCGTACAGACAACACTTCATCTTGCCGCAGGATTGCTGCATGTCTCGCTTTCTGACATGCTAGTTGTACAAAGTACAGACTTCGGCAGACTCCAACATTTAGTGTACAGTACACTTTCCGCAGACTCCCAACACTAAAATAAGCATATCACAAACTGGTCACTGGAACTGGTTGACCAAATCACACTCGTGCGAGAATAGATCCAAAATATCCAGGCACTCGTTACTACGGCGCTGACATGGCTTACGTGGCTCGAGGCCCAAGACAACACGAACTGATCAACAACCCTATCATGTCCTTGCAAAACTACAGCCGCAGGACCAACGACGCCCGCCAGATAGAGTAAGAGATCCATAACGTCCTCGTATCCTGCCGTGCTTTCCTGAATCCCGCTCAGCTGCCCAAATCGCAGGCTGTGCACAATACTCTGCAGCTACCAAAACTCTGTACCCGGGGCCACTCTCGCCGGCATGTTGTTCTGCATCGGTGGCGTTGCAGCTGCCGTGTTGGAAAAGGCCTGGCTGCCAAGGCCGCTGCCTGTCGTCGTCGCACGCGCAGTCGCCAAGCCGTACAGGAGACGCGCCGGAAGCGCCCGCATGTTGTCGCGAGCCGGGTCCGGGCCAGGCCCGTGGGCAACGTGCTGCTGGACAGGCGCCGGCAATGGTCTGTCGTCTGCCGTCTGCAAAGCTGGCGGCCGCGGGCTCGGCTGAGCCGGCCCGCGCACGCCGGCAGGGACGGAGACGGGCGCGGCAGAGCCAGAGCGATAGAGCAAGATGCTCCTCTGAGACCGTGGCCCCGTCTTGGTCCATGTGATGCTTGTCACATGGCCGCCGACGGCCGTAAACCCAAACCGCTTGGTCAAGACATCCATGTACTTTTTCTCGGCCATGCCGACGCCCCCCTCTTCGCAGAAAATGTCAATGGCAACGGTGTGGTACGGCGGCGGCTCGAGGCCGTCTCTGGGCGCGAGGAGCTCTCGCAGCAGGGCCTGCCCGACGCCCTGGTTGCGGTGCTGAAAGTCCACATAGACATTGCACTGGACGCAGCGCACATATTCGGGGCCCGCGAACCCCATTGCAGGGCGCGGATGGAGCCATGCGACGCCCAACACCCTGCCGCCCGAGACCGCAACCAAATACGGCAGGCCGGCTTTCTTGGACGTGCTGTAGATGTATCTGACATCACTTGAAGACAGGGGCATCTTCCCCGGCGTCTGCGTCCCCCATTTTGCCTCTGCGTTGTACAGCGCCCGCGCCTCGTCGAGATGCTGGTCTTGTGCGGCCAGGATGTGCATCTGGACGGGCCTGCGCAGCGGTGTGCGGGCAGAAGGCTGCGCCACGTCCGGGCCCGGGCCCGTCTTGCGAGCCTCCTCACCGGTGGGCGCTTCTTGCGGTCCGTCCGGCTGTTGTTGGAGTTGTTGGCCACACGGCTGCTCGGAAGACGGCGCCTTGGCCTCCGCAGCGTCCGTATTATTCGTACCCCGGTTTTGGACTGCGGCATTGTGCTTCCGGCAACTGTTCTCTGCTGTCTGTGTGTCGCGACGCAGCCGCATCTGCGCGTCTTCGAGGGGAGAGGGATCCCGGTAGACGACGGGCGCCGGGGGAGGGTGCAGCAGCATCCGCGAATAGGAGTCCGGCTCCGCGTCAAACCTTTGCCACTTGAGACTGTCCGCCTCGTTCATCGGCGGACAGATGTCGACGCCCGAGATCCACGACGTGACCGACTTCTGGAAGATGCGCGCCGTGGGAAAGATCTCCATGGTGCGCCGCATCCATTCGCTGCCCGACTCGGGCGCCGCGGGACCGTCTCCGCCGCCGGGACCAGCGCCGGCGTGCACGGCCGAGAAGCTGTCGTCGGGCATGACCTCCGCCGTACTCTCGGACTCGGCCCTGGCTGGGCGGCGGCTCTCGGGCGCCTTGCCCTTGCCCTGGTCCTCCTCTGTCAGACACGCTGCCTGGCGATTCCACTCGTCCTCGGCAGCAGCGAGGGCCGCAAGCGTGAGCTTGGGGCGGCGGCCGTTGGCTCCCTCGTTTGCTGCCTGGCCAAAAGCGCCGTCGGAGCGCTGCCACGAGCCTGGCCACGACGGCATTCTTGGCGCGGCGGCGGGTATTGCGCCGGTCGAGCTCATCGTCCTTGGCCTGGCTGACGACCGCCGAGACAGGAAGAGGGCGCTGCCTAAAAATGTTAATCCTTGGAAACAGAAAAACGCAACTGCCGTAAATGAGAGAGCGGCAGCCAATTCAAAAATGAACAATGAAACGCAGCGGGTAGATTTGACGGATATGCTGGGCGCAGCAGGACAGCGCGCTCGCAAAGCAGGAGAAACAAAACAGGAGCTTGACGTGTGAAAAGAGAGGGAACAGAAAAACATGGTGAGGCAAACTGCACTCGAATAAACAGCGTTTTAAATGTTGCTGGGAGGATTCTTGTTTGGGAAATCACGGCCGTTGTGAGCTGACGGAAGGAGCGACTGGCACCAACACAGCTGTTTGGCCGGGAAACACCACGACTCGAGGATATGTGGTCATCATATTATGTTAAGCAAGGCAGGGAAGTGGTTTTCTTTGTTTGTTTTTGAAAAGACTTATCGGTTTTTTTGCAAGGCAAGGAACGTTTGTCTTTGTTGCTTTTAAAGACGTCGATGGGTTTTTACCAGAAGCATAAGTAATAAAACATTTTATTTATTTTTATTTTTAAAGATTGATTGCCACCTCAGGATACTTTAAAAAATACTATACTTGCAAAGATAGATTCATAAATTCAAGAATTCAATACTCATAGTCAATTCAATCATTCTGTCGCATGCTCGTACTGTTCATTACAGGAAGCACCAATCGTGTAGATGACTAATCAGCTATATCAGAACCTATTTGAAGCCGATCGAGACAACCTCCCCTCTTCTTTTCGGCATGGTCGTTTCCAGTCCAACGCCACGCCACGATGCTGTCGATTCTGAGGAAAGCCCGGCTCAAGGACAAGGAGCTGCGGATCTTGATGCTGTTTGTCGCCCCGCGGAGAACGCCTCCTTGCGGTGGTCTGTCTTGACCTTCTTGCGTGCCGCTGCTAACACGCATCCACGTATGCTAGGGGTCTCGACAATGCCGGAAAGACGACAATTGTCAAGAAGATCATGGGGGAGGACGTCAATACGGTGAGCCCGACGCTTGGGTTCATCATCAAGACCATTGACTATGAAGGGTATTCTCCCAGTCTTGAGTCTTTTCTTTTTCTTTTTTTTTTTTTTTTTTTTTTTTTGTTCTTTCTTGTCTTCTTTTTTCTTTTACCCCCCCTGACTTTTTACAGGTACAAACTCAACATCTGTACGTTGGAGAATCAGTCATCCAACGTTGGCATCGACTGACCATGCAGGGGACGTCGGCGGCCAGAAAACCCTCCGGTCCTACTGGCGCAACTATTTTGAGCGGACAGATGCGCTCATCTGGGTCGTGGACGCGACGGACCGGCTGCGCATCGACGACTGCCGCAACGAGCTGCACGGGCTGCTCGAGGAAGAGGTACGCGGGGTGCCGGGCGTCTGATGCCGCGGGCGGAACGGCGCTGACCGCAGCCAGAGACTCTCCGGCGCAAGCCTGCTGGTGTTTGCGAACAAGACGGACGTCCAGGGCTGCATGGACGGCGATGATGTCATTGCGGTGCGTGCCTGCCTCTCTTCCACATTCCCCCCCCCTGAGACGGTACTGACGGGCCACGCATGACCAGGCACTGAAGCTGAGCGAGATCCGCACCCACCGCTGGCACGTCTTGCGATGCAGCGCCATGACCGGCGTCAACCTGAAGGAAGGCCTGGCCTGGGTCGTCGAGGACGCCAAGGCGCGGCTGTTTCTCTACTGACGGCCGCGATGTGAGGACATCCACCGGAGCGGACGGAAGGTCCTACGGGGTCTCACGGTGGACAGAGAGTATGAAGAACGAGAACACGGACGTTGCAGTATGTGCCGTTATCGTTTGGGATGAAAACACTGGCACGTTACGGTTAAAGCCACCGTCACTGAAAGTACCGCTGGAACCCGAAATACAGCGATCATACGTGCTCGTACGGCCCCAAATGCTGCGCTAGAGTGCACTGAGGACTCTGGAAGCTCAGCGAATCGCAGCGCGTCGAGTGCTGTCAGCTTAAGCCGCCAGGCCGAGTGCGCGTGATTAGCGGGCCACGCAAAGTAAACACACTTCTCCACGCTACTGTTGACCCCGTAACACATCGTTTTTGGGTGCGTTTGGAAGCCGAGCGAGTGTTTTTCTGGCTTTTCGCGCGTCCGGCCGCCGGCTGTCCCTTTCTCTCCCATCGCGACTTCCGCTACCGACGGACTGCGTTTCCCGCCCATTTCTCCCGATTCCCCGTGCGCATCGACCGCGCCGCCGACACAGCACCGGCCCAGACAGCACCGGCCCAAACGGCTCGCCGCCCAAACAGCTCGTCTGCTCCCCTCCCTCGAGTGCCGTGCCCAAAACCGCCGGCCCGTTCTGCCGCCTCGGCCTGCCGCTGCCAAGCCGTCCCGCGTCCCGGCGTGTCGTGTTGCGGGCCTGCCGCGCGCCGGACGAACGAGCAACCGCCGACACGAACGAGACGACGTCCAGACGACCAAGTCGAGACGACCAAGTCAACGCACCGCTGTTGCAGAACACCACGGCAGACATCCCGCCAGAGAAACCCCCAACGAGGCACAGCCATGTCGGACGAGGTGTCCGACTTTCTGCGCTCGGTGGAGCAGCTCAAGGACCGCCGGCTCGAGGAGGACGAGGCCCGGTCGCGCGAGCTGGAGGAGAAGATTCTGCAGGACAAGCGAGAGCGCCAGGCACGGCGCGCAGGTGAGTCGCTCTGGAGTCCTGCGGCGGGCTGATGCTTTGTTTTGGATGCGCGTCCTGGTGATCTTGTCCGGGCGCTCCTTCCTCACGAGACAGTCTGGGAATCACGAGGCAGTCTGGGAAGGAGCCACGGCTCTCCGCCCGCTCCTTCCTTTCTCCTTCCCTTCCTCTTCTCCCCCCCACGCCGCTCTTCTGACCCCTTCTCCAGAACGCGCGAGGTCCATCTCGCCCCAAAAGTCGTCACCGGCCAACACGCCGCCACCGCCGTCCGCCCAGCACCGATACAACGCCGCGCAGGCCGCGGACGCCTGGAAGCTGTCCTCGCCGCCCGTGCTCGGCGGCCCGCGCAGCCCCGCGTCCCTCGGGCCCCAGCAGCACAGCGGCAGCGGCAGCGGCAGCGGCGTGTCTTCGAGCAATGCTGCCCTGGCCTCGGGCCTCGGCTTTTCGGGGCTGTCGCCGTCGGACAGCCTGGCCGCCTCGTCTTCGCCCTCCAAGGAGAACGAAGCGCCCCTCGATGCCGGCGCCAAGACACTGCCGGGCGTGGGCCTTGCACGGACGCCCACGCTCTCGTGGCAGCAGCGCCGGCCGCCCTCGAGCGGCCAGCCGGGCCCGGACCGGTCATCCCGCAGCCGGCCCCTCTCGGTCGTTGCGGCCGAGAACGCGGCGGCCCGCTCGTCCAGCAGCTCCGGTCCCGCCAGTGCCGGCACCGGCCCGCCGCCTTCGCCGGACCCCAAGAGCGGCGACGCCCCCGTCTCCCGCGACACGATCGCCCAGGCCCTCTCGGCCAAGGACCCGTCGTGGTTCCGCCAGACGGCCGACCGCGGCGCCAGCTCGGCTGCCTACCGCCGCTCGCAGGTCGAGGACGACGACCGCCAGGACCTGACCGCGGCCAGCGCGCGGCTGCCCGGCCTGGGCCGTGGCGCGGCTGTCGACGCCGACGCAAGCGTCTTCTCGTCTCCGCCGCCGCCAGCGCACGCGGCTGTCCTGTCTGCTCTCTCGCCCGCGCTGCAGGCCAGCATTGGCGCCAAGACAAGCCCTTCCGGGCCCCTGACGCCGGCCCAGAAGCTCGATCCGCCCAGGGAGTCGATTCTCTCGCCGCCCTCGGGACGCACGTCGCCCACGCGGCCGCTGTCGCCCACCAAGGGCGCCGGCGGCTTTGTGCAGAGCGCCATGATGAAGAGGAGCGACAGCGTCAAGCGCTGGAGCGTCACCTCGCCCCCTGGCCTGCAGCGGGCCGACTCGATCGCGTCGAGCCGGGCGGCGCTGGACGCAGGAGCCCGCCGTCCGACGCCCAGCGCGCTCGCATCAAAACCAACGTCCCGCCCTACGTCGAGCCACGGGAAAGAGTCCGCCCAGAACAGCCGCCCGTCCACGCCCACGCGACTGCATACCTCGTTTGCCGACGAAGAGCCCAAGGAAACGACAGCCGCCGAGCACGAGAAGAAGGGGACCCCGCCTTCGAGCCCTTCCAAGACAATGGATCCGCGCCGCTGGAGCCCGACAAAGACGTCGAGCTGGCTGGACGCTGCGCTCAACAAGCCCGAGTCGCCCAAGCCCAAGACCGCGCCGCCCGTGAACAGCCAGCCGGCCTGGATGGTCGAGCTGAGCAAGGCCAAGGCGCAAAAGGCGAGCAACCCCGGCGAGGCGTCGCCCGCGCCGCCGCCCGCGGCCCGGAAGCACGAGGTCAAGACGGGCGGCCTGCTGCGCTCCGGGCCCATGGGCACAGCGGCCGCCACGACGCCCTCGCACGCCCCGTCCTCGTCGATCAGCAGCCTGAGCGGCAAGCCGGTGGTCCTTGCTGCTGCAGGAGGCAGCGGCGGCGGCGGCGCACTGGCAACCTCGCCGCCCAAAGAAAGCACGCCGCCCAAGGTGGACGCGCTCCGCGCCAACCTGAAGCCGAGACAGCCGCTGCCCCAGGACAAAAAGGACGACGCCGGCAACGACGCCGGCAACGAGCTTGCAAGCGTGTTTGGCACGCTGCGCCGCGCCAAGACGCAAAACTATGTCGCGCCCGACACGCTCAGGGACAACATCACGCGGGGCAAATCCGCCCTCAACGTGACGGGCGGCCCGAAGCCGCGCGAGAAAAAGGACGAGCTCAAGGACGCCATTATGCAGAAAAAGGCCGAGTTCAGCCAGGCCAAATCCGAGGGCCGCGGCATCGCGACCAATGCCAATGCCAGCACGAAGACCAGCCAGCCCATGCCAGAGGGCATGGCCAAGAGGCTGGAGCTGAACAAGACCGGCGGCTCGCAGTCGTCTGCAGCTTCCTCCAGCATCCCCTATTATATCCGGCGAGACTCGTCTCCCTCCAAGACGGCAGCGGACGCCGCTGTCCGTTCTGTTGCTGCTGCTGCGCCGGCGGCCAGCTTCAGCCGCTCCAGCACGGCATCGACGCTCTCCCAAGGACCCCAGTCGGCGGCGGAGCCCCCCGTCGAAAATGCTGGGTCCGCCACCCACTCCAGCCCGAGGATCGGTGGCCCCGCAGGCGGCAGCAGCGCGCTTGCAAACCGGTTCAACCCGGCCCTGGCCGGGTTCCTGGCGCGCGGGCCGCCCGGAGCCTCCTCCGGCGGCAGCTCGCCCGCAAACGAGGATGCTCCCGCGCCGCAGTCCTCGCAGTCCTCGCAGTCCTCGGCGGCCACCGAGCCTCCGCCGGGCACCGGTCCGCAGCTGACGCACATGACTAAGAATCGTGCCCGCGGTCCGCGGCGAAAGGCGCCCACAAGCCTGCAGCCGTCGACGGCAGCGCCTGCAGAAGCTGCGCCTGCCAATCCCGCTGTCGCCACGCCAAAGAAGCTCCCTCCGCCAACCACGCCAAAACGGGCCGACATTGGCGTGCCTCAGGGCGTGCCTCAGGGCGTGCCTCATGGCCTGCCTCAGGGGCTTCCTCTTGCCGACCCTACAAAAAAGACGGCTCCGGAGCCGTCGCCGAAGCCGGCCAGCGTCCGCGGCAGCCCCGTGGTCTCGCTGGCGGACTCGTCCAAGGTGGCAAGTGCAAGTCCCCTGCAGCGCACGCCCACCACGTTTCACGAACAGGCAGCGGCTGCCGCCAGCCGAGGCAGCCAGTACAAGCCTGTTCCTGTTCTCGCCAGCAAGCCCGTCTTTGAAAAGAAGACGGCAGAGGAGCCAGCGCCAGTCTCCCGATCCCCGTCTCCCCGCAAGATTGACGTGAAGAGAATGTCCCGATTTCTCGAGGCGTCGGCAAACCAGCCGCCCGCAGTCAGCGCCCCGGTGGACGTCCCCCGTCCGCTGTCGCCATCCAAGACGGGAGGCGGCCGTCCGCTGCCTACACCGCGTCCCCTCTCGCCGCAAAAAACGGGCGGCAGCGCGCGACCCTTGCCGGCGGCGCCCGTCTCGGCCACGAAAAAGGAATGGCAGGCAAGCAGTCCCGGGCTGGCCTCCACGGCATCCCTTGCGTCTTCTGTGCCTCGCCGCAGTCCGGTCTTGAGCGAGACAGCTCCGACAGCTCCGACAGCTCCGACGCTGGCCGCCGCGTCCTCGCCGTCCCAGCAGCCCACGTCTCCGGCCGTCTCTGCGCGGACCGAACCACGCAGCCCCGCGTCTGTTGCTTCGCCCCCGCCGAGCTCGCCCCTGCGGTTTCCGACAAGGCAGGCACAAGAAGTTTCGGCCATGCTGAGCGACTTCTTTGGCGCCGACCGGCCCGACCGGACGTACCGCGCCGACACGGCCGACATTCTCTCGCGGCGTCCTCAGCCGGACATGGAGATTCGGACGCTGAGCGCGCAGCTGTACCGCGTGTCCAGCGACGGGACGAAGCAGCCCGTGCCAGCGCACTACGAGCGCGTCCTGTTTGAGCGCGAAATGTACCTGTGTCCGCACACCTTTACCACCAGCGCGGGCAAGAAGGTCACCGAGGTGTACTTTTGGGCCGGCGACGACGTTCCCGCGGCGGTGGTCCGGGACGTGCAGGCCTCGGTGGCGCGCGAGGCGCGGGCCGTGGGCGGCACGCTGCTGCAGCTGCAGCAGGGCAAGGAGACGGCCGCGTTCTTGCTGGCCCTGGGCGGCGTCGTGACGGTGCGGCGCGGGTCGAGCAGCAAGTACGACTCGCTGGCGTCGTCCATGTTCTGCGGCCGGCAGCACCTGGGCCAGGTTGTGTTTGACGAGGTGGACTTTGAGACGAGCTCGCTGTGCTCGGGCTTCCCCTACCTGATCACGCGGCAGGGCAAGTGCTACCTCTGGAAGGGCAAGGGCAGCAGCGTCGACGAGCTCAGCTGTGCGCGGCTGGTTGGTATGGACCTGGCCCTCACAGGCGAGCTCACCGAGGTGGAGGACGGCAAGGAGTCGGCCAACTTTTGGGCCCTGTTTGAGGGCGGCGGCCGCGGCAAGCCGGGCTCGGCCGACCACTGGCGCCTCAAGCCAAAGTACGGCCGCTACGGGATACGGCTCTTTTTGTCTGATGCGGCGCATCGCGAGCAGGTGGGTTTTTCTTTCTTTTTCTCTTTCTTTCGTTTTTCTTTCTTTCTTCTTTGTTTTTCTTTCTTCTTTGTTTTTCTTTCTTTCCCTTCCTTTCCTCTCTTTTCTACACCGCTAACCAGCAGATTGTCGAGATTCACCCGTTTGACCAGCGCGACCTGTCGCCCGGCGGCATCTACGTGCTCGACGCCTTTTTCGAAATGTACATTGTCGTCGGCCGCGACTCCCAGACGCAGTACGCAGCGTTCCGCAACGCGCTCGACTTTGCGCAGGAGTATGCCATTCTCGCCGCGGGCATGGAGGACCGCCCGTTTGTGCCCATCTCGACCGTCGTGCTCGAGGGCATCCCGCGCGATCTCAAGAGCGTCTTCCGCAAGTGGAGCGACCATGCGAGCCCGACGCCGATGGCCGCGCCGCCGAAGCCGCCCGCCGGCCTGAGCGTGGCCAGCCCGCCGATCAAGCGCGGCCGGAGCTTGCGCATTGTTCCGCTGACGGTGGCGCTGCAGGCCGTGGCCGAATAGCGAGGGGACGAGGGGACGAGGGGACGAGGGGGTTGGTCTGGTAGAGGCGGCGTTGTTTGATTTCCGATTCCTTGTTCTGGGCGCGCATTGCATAGCTCATGTATACCCTGTGGGCTGGGGAGCATTTGATTTTTGTCTTTTCGTCTTTTCGTATGCCTGCTCGTGTTTCCTCACTCATCGTTTGCTTACTTGTATGACGTGCTGGGATCGTTGAATTCACTCGCTGTTTAGATGCATAGAGGGCAGCCGCCCTGGGTATTTGCTGCAGACCTTTTCCGATTCCATAGACAACCAAACGCAAGCCTTGCGCAAGCTCTGCGCGCCCTGGTCATGACGTCTCCATGGCGTCTTGTCCGCCGGCACTGCCTGCTGGGCCGCCGCCGCCGGCAGCCCCTGCTCCTGCCAACGGCTGTGGCGTCGACGGCAGGATGCCCAGCATGTCGATTGTGTTTGGTGCCGTGCCCGCCGCGCTCGGTCCGCTGCCCGCATCCGAGCCGCCGGAAGGCGTGCCGTTGCTGTTGGGCCCCGCGTGGGCCGGCGAGGCCGCGCCCGTGGCCGCTGCCGTCGTCGCTGTCGTTGTCGTCGTTGTTGTTGTTGTCGTAGCTGTCGCGGCAGCCGCTGTTGTCGTCCCCGCCCCCACACCGTCCTTGCTCGGATTCTCCGACGTCGCGTCCAGGATGCGGTCGACGTCGCCGCCCAGCTCGGGCAGCGCGGACCGGATCTGGCCGGCCAGCGTGTCGCGGAACTGGGCAAAGGCGCTGCGCTTGCCGGCGCGCAGCTGGTTGGTGCGGCGCACGAGCTCGACAAACTCGCGCGTGTAAATGTCGGGGTTGCGGCCGGCCTCGACGTACTGGACGAGGTCGCGCGGCACGGCGGGCAGGCTGCTGCGGCCGCCGGCACTGTCGAGCGAGGAGGCGGAGGCGGCGCCGTCGCGCTCGGCCACGGCGGCGACGTCGCGCAGCGCCTGCGAGAGGATGCCGACCTCGGCGACGAGGGCGTCGAGCGACGTGTGCGGGCCGGCGGCGTCGTAGGCGCTCGTGTGCAGCATGACGTTGTAGAGGGACTGGATGGTGTCGCGGATGGCAGCTGGGGGGGGAGGGGGGGTCAGCAGAGGAGCGGCGACGTATGCGCGCGGAGACGCGCAGGGAAATGGACGTACTCTCTGCCTGCGACGTGGCCGAGTGGCCGATTGGCGCCATGGCTGCAGTTGTGCGCGTGCGTGGTTTGCTGGAAAGGGTGTTGCAGTTCGGTGGTGCATCCAGGTTTGATGTCTGTTGTGGTGATGTGATGCAAATGTGCACGTGACGAGCATTGCGCCAAAACCACTAAATGCACAAAACGTATGTACACTTTAAGGCTGCTTTAGAGCTCCCCTACCGTGCGTTTAGCCTACAGGCCAGTACTTGTATAATAGAAAGAAATTGAAATGTCAACTCAAAATACATCCTGTCAATGGCCTGTCCTCCCATGCAGTTCCTTTTCCCAAGTACGCCGAAATTCCAATCTGAGCAGTGACCTAAACAGCAAGCAATATCGTACAAGAAACAGAGCGCCACGAAGCAAGACATTCCACACTTGTGCGATGCCCACGCCTCGTCGTGCCTCATCAACCAATGCCAAAACAACACTGGGCGCCCTTCCAATGCCACATGTGAAAACGCCAAGGTCGGATCAAAGGTGCGGCCAATGCAGTGCGTCGCAAAAACAAACAGCCCCAACGCTTTTTCTCGCTACTTGCGCAGTTTTGGCCGCGCAAGGCTGTTCAGCCGGCTCATGGTCAGAATGGGCCGCTTCTTCACCGTCGAGCCCGGCGTCTTTCCCACGGGCGTCCCAGGCGTCCCAGGCACCGCAGGCGCCGCAGAAAAGGTGACGTGCGCAGCCGTCTTGTGAGGCGTGCCTCCAACACCCCGCGTGCTGCCGCGGGTCGGCGTGGGCATCGTCTTGCCCACAAGACGCGGTGCCAGCAGAGCGTCGCCTTCGGGCACCGAGCTGGCATTCTTGCGCTTCTTGGCCGCCCTCTCCTCGTCGGCCTGCTCCTCTGCCTCGCTCACCCGGTGCCGCTTCTTGTTGGCAATGCCGTGGGGGATGATGCTGACAGCAACGGGCCGGGTGTTTTCCTTGTTGGGGCCGTCCGTCGGCACCAAGGCGGCAAACATGTCGGGGAAGCTGCCTGGGATCTTGGGGGCCGCAGAGGGCGCCGCAGACGGGGCCGCAGACGACGACGGCCGCACCTGGCGAAGGCTGGCCTGGCCGGGCGAGGAGCCAAAGCCGGTCGGCGAAGCATGTCCAAAATCAATCGTCTTGTCGCTGCGGAACGTAAAGGTGCCGGGGACCGAGGGCGGGGGCAAAAGCGCCTTTTCTTTCTTGTCGGCGGCATCCGCACGGGGGGCCGCACTGCAAGAGTCGCCCAGCAGCTCATGGCCCGACAGGTCCGGGTAAAAAACGGAGCCGAAACGGCCAGCACTCGGCGACGCCTCCTGGGTGGCGTCGTCGGCCATGTCCACGTCTTGGGACCCCGGGGCCGACTTGAGCGCGGAGCGAGGGATGCCGGACCGGAAAAGGGACGGCGACTTGACCGAGAGGACAGCGCGCTGCGTGCCGGGCGTAAAGGCCACGCGCTTTGTGAGTTTCTGGCGGGGCGTCGTGGCCGGCATGCGCGGCAGCAACGCGCGGTCGGCCATCCGCGGAGGAGCAGGCGTCTTGGACAAGGCCGTGGCAGCCGTCGCCGTCGCCGTCGGGACCGGAAGCACGCTCGGGCCGGCGCGCGCCGTCAGCGGCCGCGACTGGTTGGCGGTGGGCTTGCTGCAGGCGGCGGCGTCGGCGGGCGTGCTCGCCAGCGCCTGGAGACTGCTTGTTGTCACGGATTTCTTCAGGGCCGAGAGCAGCCGCAGGGGCGACTTGGAAGGCGACTTGGAGGGTGTCTTGAGCAGGCTGGCAGCGCCTGGCGCCTTGACGCTTGCCGAGCGCGCGAGCGACGAAGCCTTGGTGGGCGTCAGCAGCGAGGCCGTCGTGTGCGAGCGGCCCAGGCCGGCCACGCTGCCGGCCAGCGCGGGCCGAGGCAGCGAGCTGCCGTCGCGCGACATGGGACGGCCGCTCGACGCGTCGTCGCCCATGTTTTGCTTGATGCGCTTGGCAGCCGACATGGGCTGCAGGTCCGCGTGGGACGGGAACAGAATGTTGCCCTTACGGGCGGACGAGGGGGGCCTCCCGTCAGCCGCAAACAGCAGGTTGTTTGCGCGCTTGGTGGCCGTGGTGGCACCGGGCGTTTTCGCGGGCTTGTTTGGCGTCGTGTCGTCCAGGTTGGCCTTGGACTGGGTCCGCTTAAGACCGCGCGCCTGGCTCGAGATGGCCGGGGTGGCCGTCGTTGCTGCTGTTGCTGCCGTTGCTGCCGTTGCTGCCGTTGCTGCCGCCGCCTTGACGGGCGTGAACCGCGCAATGCGAAAGGCCGACGGGTGGTTGGCAATAGAGTCCATCTTGTCAAAGGCGGCCGTGTGCGCGGCGCTGTACCGGCCGGCGCGGCTCTTGGGCTTGGCGATCCGGCGGCCGCCGCCCTGCGCGGCGTCCGCGCCGTCGTCGTCGCCGGCCGCGGCGCGTTCCTGCTCGCGCTGGGCCTCGAGGTCCGCGCGGATCTTTTGTGCCTCCTCGCGCAGCTCGTCCATCATGCGCCGCGCCTCGTCGCTGAGGCCTAGGTCGGGCGTGCCGGCGGCGGTCTGGGGCGCAGGCGCAGCCCCGGCAGCCGCGGCCGGGCTGTCTGCCGCCTGTTGTCCCCTGGGGCGGGCGAAGCGAAAGGTAAAGGGGGAGATGGCGGACAGCGGCGACCGCGTCTTGGAGGGCGTGTCGCTGCTGTTGTCTTCAGGGGAGACGGCCTTGAGCGTCGCCGACGCGACAATCTTGTGGGCCTTGGCCGTCGTCGGGCTCTCCTGCCGGGCCGCGTCAAAGTCTGCGAAGCCGAAGCGGAGGGCCGACGACGGAGGGCCCTTGGGGCCGTTGGCCTTGGCCGGGCGCATCTCGGACCGGGACGGCTTCGCGGGCGACGAGCCGGCCGGGGTGTGCGGCGGCAGCACGGGCGAGGAGGGCTGCTCCTCCGCCTGTTCCGCGAGGGCGTCGAGGCCGGGCGTCGAGGCGGCGCCAGGGGGCTGTCGTCGACGTCAGCGGGACCGTGCGAGCACGCGGCCGGGGAGGGGTCTCTCCTACCTTGGAGCTGCTGGCCAGCCGGGCGGAGCGGCGGCGCGTCAACGGCGCCATGGTCCAAGCTTGCTGTCCGGTGGATGGTGTGGTCGGTGCTGTCCGATGATCGTGCTGGCGGTCGGCTGTGGACCGCAGAGGCAACGTGGTGAGAAGGGGGAGGAGGAGGAGGAGGATGGGGGGAAGGAAATGATGGAAACGAAAGGAGGAAGCGGAGGAAGTGGAGGTGCAAGAATACGACGGACGCCGCGGTAAACAAGACCCTGGCCAATAGCAGCCGGAGTATCACCTCGTCGTCGCACAGAGAGATCGATGATGTCGTCGTCACGCGTGACGGACAAATGGTCTGTCTGCTTCTTTGGCTTTGGCGGTAGGCGGATCGCGGGTCACGCGCCGTTGGTGGCTCGCATTCCTGGCTGCGGACGAAGCGAGAACGAAGCGAGGAGAAACAAGGAAGAAGCGGAGCGAGGAGCAGCGGTGGGCAGACGCGGAGCAGCCGGAGAGCGGGAGAGCAGCTGGACGAGATGCCGGAAGAGGCGCGTTTGTTTGGCTGGCGAGACGGTTTGTTTACTTTTGGGGTGGCCCAAGCTCCTTCCCGTGCACTAGTGTGGTCACGTGATATGGAGGCTTGGCGATGATTATGTAATTTTTCAGCAACACAGTTCTTTGCGCGTCGACCTGCCACCCCTGGCTGCCTGCAAGGGGCACGGCATGAGGCAAGGCAACCCGGGGTGGCAGTGAGTCAAGGATCGAGTTTCCGGCTGTCATTTTGATTTCGTGCTGCTATCTGATCTTGGACCGCGCTGATCTTGGACCACATATCGGCGCCGCACAGGGACAATCTGGCCTTCATCTCGGCTTCAGCAGGCTACTGTAGTCTGCGATGCAAAGAAAAGGAGGGCGTCGTCTGCATCTCCAACGTGCTGCGTCCGGTGCTGCAGCCGCTCCGGGGTCGCCGATGCACGTCAGGCAAGTGCCGGGCCGGGGCGAGTACTCACACACATACATAGTACTCGAGAATGTCTACGAGTATGTATGAGAGTGACAATGCTGACGCGAGGGGAAAGGTATCTACGAGGGCTGCAAGGCACAGAGCACACCATCGACAGCCCCACGCCCCTGCTGGTGCCATCTCCTTATCAGCGTCGTAATATCGAAACGGCCATTCCTCTTTGTCTGCAATTCCGGCGAGTCCGTGGGACGCTGGCTCGTGCGCGTGGGGAGCATCTACGAGGACTCTGAGCACCGGGGTAGGATATATCGTACATAGCAAGTGAGTACATATACATTATACGTATGTGCGTACTCGTACATATGTACTTGTATCTACTCATACGAGTGCAGAGTATTTGTATTTGCCTGCAGCCTGCTTCTGCACGAGGGACTGCCATGAATATAAGTGACGATGCGGACAGCGTCCGTTGCTCCACGCCATCGCTCTCCTCTTCACCGTCTGCGTACTCCGTATCTTACGATACTCCGTACTATGCTCCGTCTTGCGTTCTCCACGTCTTGCAGATCGCCGCAGCGGATGAAACGAGGCATAAATGGCTGCGCTAGAATCCTTCTAGAAGGTGTGTCGCGTCATGTCTTCCAACGGTGTGAGTCTCGGGTTGACGCCTTTTCAGAGCATCCATCCACGCAGTACAAGTATCCGATCGAGAGAAAACGGCAGCCGGGCCTATCTACATACAAGCAAGGCCCGAGAGGATGAAAAGCAGCGTCTAGGATGATACAGGAACGCCCATGTCATGCACGGAAACATGAGACAAAACGCAGTCAAAGCGAGGATGGATATCGATCATGCCACGACCATCTCGTGTATGCCACCACGGTCGTGGCTTCTTCACGTCTTCCTCGGAGATGCGTGCTTCTGTTTGCCTTGCTCAAGTATGCCACGGCGGCGGTGAGCAAAGAAAGAAATAAAATAAAATCGGTAAACGTTGACTTCAAGACCGCAGCGTACGACTCTGCTGGTACCTCAGAACTGTGCCATTTTACGAGCATGTTCAAGTCACTCGCCGAGGTCACATCAACGCAGGGAGAAGAGAAAAGAAAAAGAAAAGAAAAAAAATCTGCCAAGACTTCATCCCCTCTCGCCAAAATCAGCTCAGGTGACGTGAAAAAAGTAGACAAACAGCCATCACCCGCCGCGGCAGCTTTTGATTGGCCCGGGCGTTCCATCAGCTCCTGCTCCACCTCCTCTCGCTTCTCCTCATGGCCAGGGCCTGAATTAACCAACGCAGCCTGTTCTCGAGGAGCAGAGGATCGCAAGTGCCGGCGTCGCCGATCTCGCAGCGCGACGCGGTCGCCTTGCCAGCTGTCGCGGTTTTCTGTTTTCCACGTCTTGAGATGTGCAGACGACGGACGCCTCGCTTCGTCAAGCCAATGCAAGAAGAGGGCTTCCGTCTCCTCCTCTCCCTTGTTTTGGACGCTTCTCGTGGAATGATCCCGTGACGAGGACAGAGTGGAGACGACCGATTTCGGCAAGGTCAGCTCCAGTCCAATCCAATTCTAGGTGTGTTTTCAGCGCCTGCTTACAGCGCGTTAGGCGCTGCAACGCCCAAATACGAGCACTCGCACGCTAAACACTAACACGGGGCACAGCGCGCAGAGGACGGATCAGCGCTGTCTCTAGAAAAATTTTCATGCTCCGTTTCCTCGCCGCGCTGAGTACGACACCATGTCCATGAAACGTGGTGGCCGGCAGGCAATGCTTCTCAAGTTTTCACCAGGAATCGTAGCGATCCGACCGCCAGCACTAAAACAACAGGCCGCACGAAACAGTCCTGAAAGCAGTGGATGGCTCCTTCCGTCCCGCAGCGATGGTGGAGAGGGAGTGTTGACGACCGTTTTCTTACCTTTCTCCGTTTTCTGTCTGTTTTTTTTTTTTCTATTTTCTGTTTTCTATCCCGTCTTCTGTTCCTTCTATTCTGTCTTCTATTCCTATTCTGTCTTCTGATTTATTTTACGAGTACTCGTACTCGTACTTTTGCTCTACTTTACTTTCACCTCCCTTCGTACTCGTAGTCACCCTTCGCTCCTTCTCCTCCTCCTACTCCTCCTCCTCCTCCTCCTCTTCCTCTCCGGAAGGCGCCCGGCCAAGACAAAAGTGCAGGTGCCACCGCCGAAAAAGCCAGACGACGTCGTTCCCCATTGTCGCCTCCACCCGCGCAGTCGCTCCTTCCTACGGGCAGCGCTTTCCCCAGTTCACATTACATAAAACCAAAGCTTTTCGCTCCCTCTTCTGCTCTCACACAACCTGTCACCGTCTGTCTTCTTATCTCTTGCACCTCCAAGCCGACGCACCCCATCGACCGTCGAGCTCGGCCGCCTCTCGCCGTCGTTGTTTCTGCCGGCCCCCGGCCTCCCGCCACGCCCCTCTTCCCCGTGTCTCGTCCTTATCGCCCTGCACCCCCTTTCCGCGCTGTTCCTGGACCGTTCCTGGACCGTTCCTTGCCTCGACTGTTCCTTTTGCTTCCTCGCGCCCTTTTTTCCTGTTCGCGCCCCTTTTCCGGGCACCCGTTTCCAGACGGCCGGGTCGCCTGCGCACCTTAATCTGCCGCCCCTTGTGGTTGCGCATCGTCGACGAGCTCGGTCTTCTCCGTGCTCCACGCCTGTCTCTTGCCTCCACGCCTGTCTCGTTTGGGCCACTCTGGACTCTGGTTAGGCAGTGGACAGCCTCGCAGAAACGGCTGCAACGACGGCAGCGGACAGAAAGCGGAAAGGACGTCAAAAGGAACCTCGACCGCCACGGCTTACACTCGACACGCCTGCCCAAAGCAAAACAAGGCAGGGAAGCAAAAAGACCGAGCCTCGCATCAGCCTTGTCTCTGGCTTGGCCTTTGTGGCCCGTCCTCCGTCTTGCCCGACTTATTATTCTTCATCCCCCAACTTTTCTCGCCCTTCTCCTCTTTCTCCCCTTCTCATAATACGGCCAGACCCACCCCGCAAAGCACGCCGTGGCGAAAAAAAACTTCTTCCCCTGCCCTCTGCTCTCGACAGGCCGGCCGTGATCATCTTCTGCCGTGCTTCTCTCGTCACGCTTCCCCCCTGCTCAACGCGCCCGCTCCGTCGCCACCGGCCGGCCGTGCCGCCCACACCCGCCTCCTTCCCTCCCGCTCTCTTCGAGGCGCTCGCCGGCCGAGAGCGTCTCCAACGCCGAGGACATGGCCGATACTATGTCCATCGACAACTCTGAGAACATCAAGCACGACTCGGACGATTCCCTCGAGTCCGGCGCCGAGGGCGACCCCACCACCGGCGGCGGCTCCCACGCCGGCAGCGGCAGCAACGCCCCCGACAGCCAGCCCATCAAGCGCAAAGGCGGCCGCAAGCCCATCTACGCAACCTCCGAGGAGCGCAAGCAGCGCAACCGCCAGGCGCAGGCCGCCTTCCGCGAGCGCCGCACCGAGTACATCAAGCAGCTGGAGGAGACCATCCGCGTCCACGAGCAGAACCTGCACAACTTGCAGACCGCCCATCGCCATGCCGCCGACGAGTGCCTGATGCTGCGCTATAAGAACTCGCTGCTGGAGCGCATCTTGTTGGAGAAGGGTGGGTGTATTTTTTTTTCTTTTTTTTCATTTCTTTTCATGTTTTTCATTTTTTTCATGTTTTTCTTTTTTTCATTTTTTTCATTTTTCTTTGTTTTTTCATTTTTCTTGTTTTTTCATTTTTCTTGTTTTTTCATTTTTCTTGTTTTTTCATTTTTCTTGTTTTTTCTTTTTTCTTGTTTTTTCTTTTTTCTTGTTTTTTCTTTTACATCCTCCGCTCACACCTCCAGGAATCGACGTGCAGGCCGAGCTGCGCGCCAAGACTGGCAGCCCCAACCTGGGCCCGACGCACATGCCCCAGAACATTGTCCAGGCCCCGGCAATCCCAAGGTCCATCATCAACCGCCACCACGCCCGCCGCTCCAACTCCAGCATTGCGCCAAAGCTCGACATGGCCGGCGCGCCTCTGCCAGGGCCCGGCCTGGCCGCCATGAACCCGGGCCACCCCACGCCGACATCGGTCGGTGCCTCGCCCAAGAGCCGGCCAACGCCCTCGTCACACTCGGCCTCGCCTGTTGCTTCCACCTCGGTGTACGGCCAGTCCCCCACGGCATCCGGCACAGACCCCTCTGCGTCCATCCGCCCTGTCATGACAGCCCCGCCGCCGCCGCCGCCGCCGCCACCGCCACCACAGGCTCACCAACCACCACCAGGCACAGCAGCCGCGCTGAAGGCGGCCCAGCTCGGCGGCCCGATGCCGGGCATGGCAGGCCCCGCGCCGCCAAGAACAATGCAGCCGCGCCAGCGGCCGCTTCCACCCGCCCAGCCGCAATCACACCAGCAGTCAATGCTGCAGCATCAGCAGCATCCGCAACACCAGCACCAGCACCAGCACCAGCACCAGCAGCACCAGCAACACTTGCCACAACCCCCGCACCAGCAGCAGCACCAGCTCCCGCTCCCGCACCAACAACCGCAGCACCAGCAGCACCAGCAGCACCCGCAGCACCAGCAGCACCCGCAACACCCGCAACACCCCCAACACCTACAACACCCGCAGCATGCACACCAAGCACCGCTTCCGTCACCGCAGCCTGCCACACCTCGGTCTGCGGGCGGTGTGGGCGGCGCCCCGTACTATGCGCTGCCCGGGTTCCAAAATCACATGGACCAGCTGGGTACGTGCCACGACACCTTTCTTGGTCGTAGTATTGCATCAGACTCTAACCGTTGCGCAGAGCAAGAGTACGACGCTGCCGACGACATCATGGAAGACCCGGGCGAGGCGCCCGACACGCCGTCCGGAACAAACCCGTACCCCGGCACCTCGTTCTCGACCGCGCCGCCGCCGCTCAGCCTTGCGAGCCCAGCAACAAGTGTCCCGGCTCCCCCGACGTCGGCCATCAATCTTGCCGGGCCCGCAGACCACGGCGGCGCGGGTGCGGCAGGCAGCGGCGGGCCAAACGGCTACCCCTCAATGACCCAGCTGCTCGACCCGGCCTCTCTGGACTGGGATCCCTTTGGCCTCAGCGCGAGCATGCAGTTTCCCACGCAGTTTTCCTTTGACACGAGCAACACACGGTGAGCGACCAGCGACCAGCGACCAGCGACCAGCGACCAGCGACCAGCGACCAGCGACCAGCGAGCAACGACCGGCAAACTGATTCGACGATTCGCCATTCTGTCTCTTCGTCAATTTTGACCACCTCTTGTCCCACACTCGAGCGAGACCTGGCCATTTACGCATTTATCCGTCGGCGATGCGGTTTTTCGGAAACCTTTTACATGATACCCCCTTCTCGAGTTGATTACATCTCCGCGTTCCCATCTTCTGTCTCCATTCTCGATTTTACGTGTCTATGATTTGCTACGTGATCGGAGGGCATTGGGTCATTTTTTGGACAGTAATACAAGCCCTCTCGTGGGGAAGAAAAGTTTTTTTTTTTTTTTTTCATTTTCATTTTCATTTTCTTTCTTTTTCATCACGCCTCTACAAGGAAGCATTTTTGTATTTTTTATCCATTCCTTTCAGGGCTCACATTTTTGGTTTATTTTCATAGCCATTTTCACGTACTTTTTTTGTCTCGGGAAAGGAGCACTGCATTCAGGGAGTATACCAAAGGAAAAAAAAACACGACACACAATGGGAGGCGGATTTTTGAATTGTTGCTTTTGCATTTGCTTGTTTGGTCGTTCCCAGTCTTTTGTTTTTTTGTATGGGTTTTAACCACGCGTCATTGTCAGGCAACCTCGTCCGGTTGGGTTTGGCTTTACAAAAAGTGCACTGGAGCTTCTTCTTCTCTTGGCTCTTGTCTGCGATGTACTCGGTTTACAGTTTATCCCATCTTTTTTCCCTTGTGGCTGCATTGCCGGGAAATAAAAGTGATTTTCTGGGCCACGACCTATTCACCAACGGTATCGACAGCTTTGATGTTGGGTCTTTTGTTTCCTTGGGCACGTCCTTGGGCACGTCCTTGGGCGCGGTGGATTCGTTCTGGCCTCTCCACGGTTCCCCTCCTCGTCCTACCCTCCCTCTCCACAAACCCCGGCCAGTCGTCGTGTGTCGTGCGACAGAGGGACGAGCAGGGCTGACGTGGGCCGGCAGACGTCGCCGTGTCGTATCGATGCTGCCAGAACCGACGAGACGGGCCCCTTTCACAAGTGTCCTTGCCGAGATGAGCATATCCGTCTAGCTCAGCCTCCCTCCCCATACACACACGCCGCCACGCAGTGTCTTGGTGACTACGTGCTGGTGTTTGGCAAGACACGTGTAACACTGGGCGAGCACTTGTCACTTGTTCCGGTGGCACCGTGCTGTGCTCTGTGCGTGGAAGCCGTGCTATTTGATATACTGTCTTTGGTGATTCATTTTCTTTTTTCAGGGCAGTTTTGAGCCGTCTCTCTCGTCTCATGCTCTGCCGGCCGCACAAGCTTGGAGTGATGTGTCGTCCAGGTTGGCTTTGTCATTGCGCAGATGCGTCAGAACCGGCCAATGTCGGTGACAAGCTCACCCAATGCTGCGGCCCGTGTACAGACTCAGTGGGCGTCTACATAAACTGCGTGCCTCTCTACGTCGACCTCGCCTCGGATGGGAGCTTTTTTGAAAAAAAAAAAATCACTTTCCGTTCTTTTGGCTCTTCTCGGCAATACATGAGCCTTGGCTGACACCTACGCCGCCCATCATCAAGTGAGGCCGCGGCGCAACCCGCCTGGATGGAGAAACAGCAACCTGGTGCCAAAAGAGCGAGTTGGGGCGATGCTCTCTTTGACGGGAGCCGTCCGGCCAAGGTCGAGGCGGCCGCGCTGCCGGGAGAGACGGCCGCAGCCGCCAGCAGCAGCAGCAGCCACGAGAGAGCGTCTGCAACGCATGTTTCTGCGCCACACAACATCTCAGAATCCGAGTCCAAAAAGCCCACAGCCGGCATGGCGCTCCGCACGGCAGAGACCGCGGCGCAGGGCAAAACGGAGATCCTGGACCGGTACATCAACGGAAGCGCCTGCGCCCCGGGGCAGGTCCTGGCTTGGATGACGACGACGACGGCCCGGCCGGCGCCCGCCGCCAGCGAGCATACGCATACCGTCATCCCGCCCCTGGGCAGCGCCGTATCCATGCGCGGCCCGTACGGCCTGCGGAGCCGCCGTGCCGCCTCCGTGGCGCCGAGTTTCTTGAGCGCAATGCCCCTGGGCGAAGCCCCGGCGGCGGCGGCCGCCACAGCCACCACCACCGCCACCAGCCCATCGAGCACCTTTGCGTCAAACACAGACTGCAGCATGGACGCGACCGAGTACGACCTGATGAGTGCTGGGACGCTGTTTGAGCGGGACTCGTCTGGCCAGGTCGTTGCTGTTTCCCTGGTCGATCCGGCACACGACGGCTGCGATGAAAAGGGCGCTGGCCGCCCATGACCCGAAGAAAGAAGACCCAGCCGTGTGCAGGACAGGCTGCACGGAGACGCATTGCTCAAAGAATGAAACAGGCCTCTTAACAAGGCACACTGAGCAGATGACGTGACCTTGCGTGCGTCCTGCAGATTCAAGAGACGCTTTAAACAACACAGGCGATACCACAAAAAGGCACGGGAAACTCCATCTCTGCTTTTATTCAAGCAACCCAACGGGTCTTCAGAGTCCATCTTGCTCGTCGATGGGATGTCGTCCGGTTCACGTGACGTTATGTACAGTGCCGCGTACAGTAAAACCCACATCACACAGTATACTCGTACTCCGGTCGAGCCCTAACTAAGCCAGAGCGTCAGCCCACACACAAAATGTTGTGGGGTAATTGCTTTTTTGTCGGAATGGGGATAGCTCGGATGCATGGGGAAGCTCTTCCGCGTGCGGCGACGGGACGAGCAGAGCCAACAGCGATCGCTTTGCGCACGGCAAGATGCAGGTTGAGATGAAGGGCGTGCCTTCCGAAGCTGGCAGCGGCTTGCAGTCCAGGCTGCGGCAGGAAAGAGCGATTGGCACAACAGACGAGACGAGCGCAGCAGCAAGCTCGATAGGTCAAGAAATCAAGAAAATACAAGGGCAAAGACGGAACCCCAGACAAAAGAACAAGTAGAAAAGACGCTCCAAAACGTATAAGCTCCAATTGGCGAGGCACAAGCAGCCTTTTCAAGATGCTCCTGCTTGTCCCCGGTCTGTGTCGTTCTTTCCTGGCCGTGGTATCTGGCGTGTAATTTTCCGCCATTGTCACGCAAAGTGGGTACCTGCGCACCTACCAGATGCGGTCGCGCCTTCCCCATTGATTTTTTTTTAAATTTTTTTACTCTTTGAGAAGACTACGAGTACTGTGTATTTTTGCTGTCGTCCATTTTCGCAATTGTTTTTGCGCCAAAAAGAATTGGTTTATTGCGCTTTGCTGGGTCCATTTCCCCCACCTGCCGTTGATTTTTCTCATGCTCGTTTTTTCCTTCCCTTTTCTCTCCTTCCCTCCCCCTTCCCTCTGACGCCCTCTGCAGAGACCAACCCAGCCTCCTTCACCACCAAACCCATTGTTGCGATTCCGATTTCGCCTTTTTTGAAAGGCGAACCAGGCCAAGGCGACACCATGTCTGTCGCCTCAAAGGTACGTCGCCGATGTTGCTATTTTTTGTGTTTTTTTTTTCTTTATTTTTTCTGCGCGAGGCCCGCCCCATCGATGGACGCTCGGTCCCGGCCTCGGGCCCTCGGCTGCACAGCCTCTTCCGTCTTGCCACAGCGCGGACAGCGACATGCCGCGCCGCCGCGCGCCCCACGACGCCCTCTTCTCGGAGACGGCGGGCCTCGCTGCACACCCCGTCTGACTGTCCGTGTCGCCTCCTGTGCTGACTGTTGCCCCTGCCAGAACCCGTACGACCTCCTCGGTAAGAAGAAAAGCCCACCCGCGCACTCCCGGCCTCGCAATCGCCCAAGCCCCCCCCCTCGAACGGGCCCTCGACGAGCCCTTTCCCGCCGGCTGCCGGGCGATGTCGCGCGGGCGGCCGCGCAGCTCTGCACGCGGGCCGCACGCGTCGCGCCGAGGGCACAGGAGCCCGGGCCGCCACCGCTCGGGGGACGGGCCACGGCAGCACGGCACGCGCGCCCGCTGCGCGTGCCCACCACACCAGCTCGCCGGCCACGAGCAGCGGCAGCACACGACTAACGAGCACAGGCAACGAGGACGGTGACGTGGAAGCCGTTGCCCCGGTGAAGAAGGCCGACGCCAAGGCTCCGGCCCGCCGCACCGGCGCTTCGGGCAACGAGGCCGGTACGTTGCATTCGGCATTCAGTGCTTGTTGTGATACCCCCCCTCCCCCGGCTTGTCTAACCCGTTGCAGCCTTCCGTGATCGCAACGCCGGTGCTGACCGCAACCGGTCCAAGCCCACCGACGACGCTCCCCGCGGCGGTGCCCGGGGCGGCTCGGCTGCCCGCGTGCGCGGCGGCCGCGGCGGCCGCTTCCCCCGCGAGCGCGACGACCGTCACTCCAAGGGCCTTCCTGGGTAAGTGTAGACGCTTTTTTCTTTTTTTCTTTTTCTTTTTCTTTTTTTCTTTCTTTTTCTTTTTTCTTTTTTCTTTTTCTTTTTTCTTTTTCTTTTTTCTTTTTCTTTTTTCCCCTTTTCCTTGTCTCCGTCACCAAACTAACAATCCAGCACGACTGAGAAGCACGCCGGCGGCCACACCGAGGGCGAGGCCGAGAAGCGCGACGAGGAGGCCGGCGAGGCCATTGCCAAGACCGAGGCCGCTGCCGAGGATGCCGCGCCCGAGGAGGAGGCCGAGCCCGAGGAGAAGCTCGTGTCCTACGACGAGTACCTCGCCCAGCAGGCCGAGAAGAAGCTGAGCCTCGAGGCCGGCCTCGCCGTGCGCCAGGCCAACGAGGGCACCAAGGCCAACAAGCAGTGGGCCTCGGCCAAGCCCCTGGTCAAGGACGACGACGAGGAGTTCATTGCCGGCGCCGGCGGCAAGGCCAAGCGCGAGCGCGAGCGCAAGGTCAAGCAGGTCGTCGAGATCGACCAGCGCTACGTCGAGCCCGAGCGTGCTCCGCGCGGCGGCTTCCGCGGCGGCCGCGGCGGCCGCGGCAGCGAGCGCCCCGAGCGCGGCGAGCGTCCGGAGCGTGGCGAGCGCCCGGAGCGCGGCGGCCGTGGCGGCCCTCGCGGCGGGCCCCGTGGCGGCCTCCGCGGCCGTGGCGAGTCCCGCGGTGCGCCCCGTGGCGGCGCCCCCCGCGGCGCCCCGCGCGGCGGCCCTGCTCTCAACCCCTCGGACGAGAGCGCGTTCCCCAGCCTGGGAAGCTAGACGTGCTGCCATCGGGCCAGCACGGATGCGGAGGGAAGCCAAACCAGCCCTTGGCTTGGCGGGAGATGCCTCCCCCTTGTTGGCGCAAGGGGGGAAAGCCGTTCTTCTGCTCCTCTGGGGTGGGAGACGGCTCTCTGAACGTCCCTCGCGACAGCACACCAGGCACTCCTTTCCTTTCCTCTGCCCCCCCTTCTCCCCCTCTACCGCCTCTTGTCTCCCTGTTTTTACGTTCTCCCACGCTGTACCGGTGCAGGAGGGAGAGTCGAATCTAAAAAAAGGTGAATTTTCGGGAGAAAACTTGTTTATTCTTGCATTTGTTTTATGGACTTTTTGGTGTCGGGTCAACATGGGATCGACGACATCTTTATTACCTGATCCGGTGGGCCCAAAAGAGGAATGGCTTTGTGTATTGTGTTTTGTTTCTTCTGTATTTGGGAGGCAGCGAACAAAGTCAAGGAATATAAAACGGTCCCCTATTTCGTCCGTATCTCGTCTTTCCAGCGTGCCTGGGGAATGAAATGGTCACATAAAATAAACTTGTAAAAAGATTCAAAATAAAATAAAAATAAAAATGAGAAGAAACCGACTAAATAAAAAAGGCAGGTCAAAAGGCACAACAAACGGATAAAACAAATACATCCTTTTAATTCGGCAGGTGTTTTTTCTGATGTCTGATAGCTCCATTGAGCCAAGCTGTCGTTGCAGCCAACAGCCACGCTGCCCTTTGTTCTGAAATGTGTTCAGACCTCGACAAAGGCACACCATGAACAGCCCGTCTCTAGCGAGGCTCTCTTTTGCTTATAACAGGTCGTCCTGTTGCCTTTCAATAAACCCAACTTAAAATTGTTCTTCTTGTGTTTATTTGTTAACGTGTTGATTTATTTACTTTACCTCACCGTCTTTCCAGACTGCCCTGCACCGTGAGAACCCGCCGGGACAAGACACGCCTCGAGAGGCCGCCAGGACGCTGCAGCGCGTCCCATGGGAAACGTGGTGGCCGTCGCCGGCCAGAGCGTGGCCGCAGCCGCGTTCGTGGCCGTCTCTGTCGACTGGAGCGCCAGGCTGTGCCGCCACGGCCAGCCGACAACGCCACCGCGCCTTGCCGAGGAGCCGCCGGCATCCCGGCCCCCGGCCGCGCGCGGTGCGGAGGACGCCCAGACGGCAGACGTCTCTGCCGCCGTCTCTGCCACCGTTTCTGCCGCCTGTTCTGCCGCCAGCGGTCGTGAAGCCCGCGCGTGGGAGGAGGAGCGTGCGTGCCGCGAGGCCGAGGCCGCCGCGCATCGCATGCTCGCGGGACGCCTGCTCCTCGAGCACGCCCTCGCGGCAGCCGCCTGCCCGCAACGCGCGCGTCCTCCTCTTCTCGTGGTGCCGTCGTCCATGACGCTCACGGCGGAGCAGAGGCACCGACTGCCCTGGGACGAGGCCGGCGTCTGGGCGGTTGCCAGCGGCGCGTGAGGACCATCCGCGTTGAGGGAAACACAGCAAACGAGCACCCGTAAGCAGAAAGGACGTAAACAGAAAAGAACAAATATACATTCTAAAACAAAGAGCACGCTGGACGCTGCATGAGAACAAAATAACAAAAAAAAAACAAATCCTATACACTCTTTTCAAACACAAACAACACAAACACAGCCGCCCCGGCACGTCAGCGCTTGCGCTTCTGAAAGGTGCGCCGCGCGTCGATGCCGAGGCTCGCCAGAAGCAGCATGGCGTTGAAGACGGCCATCATGTAAAAGGGCGCGCCCCGCGACAGGTGGTCGAACAGGTAGCCGCCCAGCTTGGTCAGCAGCAGGATGGCGGCGCCGCCGCACCACGAGTAGACGCCCGCAATCGAGCCCTTGAGCCGGATGCGCGACGCGGCGGCCGCAGACGCAGACGCCTGGCTGGGCCGGGCCAGCGCCGACAAGGCGCGCGCGCGGCCCGACCGCGCCGAGCGCGCCGAGCGCGGCGACGCGACGAGGGCGGGCACGGCGTCCCGGTCGCTGGCGCTGTCCTCGTCGTCCGAGTCGCTGGCGCTGCCGCGGGCGGCGGTTGCGGCCAGGAGAGGCGTGCTCTCGGGGGCGTGGGCGTTGACGTCGGCGTCGGCATCGGCTGCCGCGGGGTGGCCGGCGGACAGCACGCCGCGGCCGAGCGAGCCCAGGCTGCACACAATGGCGCCGATCTGGCTGAGGCCGATCAGCGCGGCCACGGCAAAGACGGCGGGCGAGCCGCCGCGGCCGTCGACGTTGGCGGGCTCGGGGCTGGGCAGCAGCGGAAAGGCCACGTAGCCGGCCATGCCGCACGTGGTGGCGACGACCAGGGGCACGTTGACGCGGCGGCCGCCTCCAGAACGGCTCGCCAGGTAGCCAAAGACGGGGGCGCACAGCAGGCCCACGAGCTGGGCGACGCCGGTCAGCATGGCCGCCAGCACGTAGGCGGCGCGGCACTCGTGCTTGAGGTCGGGCGACGGGTCGTTGGGCGCGCCCTGGCAGAAGCCGGTGCCGATGAAAAAGGCATTGACAAACAGCGGCATGAACAGCGAGATGGCCACGGTGGACGCGCGCGCGACAAAGCCGCCGAGGTAGCCGAGGCCAATGTCGGCGTCGGCGGCGCCGAGCGCGACCGCGTCCCGCAGCAGGCGCCAGTACGAGTACGCCGGCGCCGTGGCCGGGACCGGCACCGGGCCCTCGGCGACGGCCTCCCCGTCCCCGTCGCGGCCCCGGCGCGGCCGGCCCAGGAGCATGCGCCAGCCCTTGCCGTCCTCGCCGCGCAGATTGCGCAGGCCCACGTGGACAAAGCCGGCCACGAGGACGGCCACCACGGCCACCGCGTAGAAGCTGTAGGCGACGGCGTCCGCCATGGTGGTGCCGTCGATGCGGCCAAACGCGGCCGGCAGCGGCAGGAACAGCGTCAGGGCGACGAGCGCGCCGCAGCCCGTGAACAGGCCGACGAGGCCGGCCAGCCTGGCGGGCTTCTCGGGGGTGTTCTCTGTGTTCTCGGGGGTGTTCTGGGGGCTGTTGCGGTTGCTGCCGTCCCGGGACAGCCGGCGGTCGGGCGCGGGGCCGCGCGCGCGCTGGAGGCTCTCGACGAAGCGCTCGGGGGTGATGGTCAGCTGGGACTCGATCGAGAGGGCGCTGTCGCGCTGGCTGTTGCGGGCGCGGGCCGCGGCGGTCTGCGGAGACGCGCTGCCGCCGCCGCCGCCGGACGAGGCCGGCTCCGAGTCGTCGGTCAGCGAGGGGAGAATGGCCGTGACCATTGTTGCGCTGGTTCGTCAGTCAAAGAACAAGGGGGGCACAGGACACAAGAACACAAGACGCACCACGCTGTCGCCCCCACGGCAAACAGAATGCGCGCCAGCAGCAGCTGCGGGTAGACGCTGCGGGCCTGCACCGACAGCGCCAGGGCCGCGGCGATCACGGCGTAGCCGGCGACGGCCACCGGCCGCACGCCGAGGCGGTCCGACACGAGGCCCCAGACGGGGCAGGCCACCAGGGCCACCAGCTCGTCGACAAAGCCCAGCGTGCCGACAATGTTGCCGACGCCGTGCTTGACGCCGATGCGGTCGGTGATGACAAACGAGATGCTGCTGTTGAGGAAGACGAGGAACGAGATGGAGAAGAGCGAGATGCCCAGCAGATACGTCGCGGCCTGCAGCGGCGTCGTGGTGCGCGCAAAGGGCAGGCGGCGGACGGCCTGCGCTAAGGGCGCCATGGGGATGGGATGTGATGATGCGGTTTTATTTTTCTTTCTCTCTTCTTTCTCTTTTCTTCTGTCTTCTTTCTTCTTCTTCTTCCTTTCGTTCGTTCTTCTCTCCGTCTTTTCGTTCGTTCTCGGACAAGACGACCCACCAGTCCAAACAACGCGTCAGGAATGTCGACGCCGCGGTCTGGCGGTAGGACGCTTCAAGCTGGCAGGACGCTTTTTGGTGAGGCAGAGTTGTGGATCGTGATCTTTTGTCTCCCTCCGATGTCTTGCCCCTTGCATGCTCGCCCACTCTCCGGTCGTTCCTTCCTGCAAACGAGCTCCCGTCCGAGACGGCTTCCCGCCGAACGGAGCTACGAGGTACGACCTGCTTAGTCATCTTTGCCGTGTTTTGGAGACGCGGGGCCTTTCCGTGGGCGACAGCGCTAGCAGGCCCAGATCAGGCGAGTCAGGGCTGCCGACGTCGGAAAGATCAGGGGAAACCGCACACGGATACTCCAGACGGCATAAAAACCCTGCTAGGAAGGCACGCCTCGGTAGCGACTGAGACCGCAGCGCACCTTCTTTCGGGGAGGTGGATAGTTGCGGGTTAGCGACAGTCAGCCAAAAAAAAAAAAAAAAAAAAAAAAAAAGCAATAGTAAAAAAGACAGAGTCATACGAGTAAACGATACGATACGAACCGCCAGCGTCTCACCGCCCAGAGATAACAGAGCGCACAACTGCCCGCTAGACGCTACACAACACTGCAGCCGTTTGAGGAGCAGTTGAGGAGGACCACGCCAACTGAGCTGAGCAGCAGACACCACGAGATCGATCACGACACTCTTACATCAACACACCCCCAACACAGGTCACGCAAGGCCGCTGCCATGTCGGCCTCCTTGCCGGGCAGCCGCGAGCTGCCGGCATCCCAGTATGATCTCAACACGTACTGGGGCCGGGTCAAGCACACGGCCGGCATCACGGACCCGAGGTAGGTGAGCGGACCGCTGGGCGACAGGGGGAAACCGGCTGACTGGCTGACCGGCTGGCGCAGGACACTGCTGGTGGGCGCGACGGGCCTGGAGCAGGCCAAGAGGGCCATTGTGGCCTACAAGCAGGGCGAGATCAAGGAGATGACGCCCGAGCTGTGGAAGGCCAAGAAGATTGTGGACTCGACGCTGCACCCGGACACGGGCGAGCCGGTGATGCTGCCGTTCCGCATGTCCTGCTTTGTGCTGTCCAACCTGGTCGTCACGGCGGGCATGCTGACGCCGGGCCTGGGAGTGAGTGGGGGGACGTCTGTGTTTTCCGGCCTTTTGGCGAGGGCATGCTGACCGACAGACAACCGGCACCATCCTGTGGCAGATTGCCAACCAGTCGCTCAACGTGGCCATCAACAACGCCAACGCCAACAAGTCGACGCCGCTGTCGTACGGCAAGCTGGCGCAGTCGTACGTGCTGGCCGTGGGCGCGTCGTGCTCCGTGGCCGTGGGCCTCAACAGCCTGGTGCTGCGCCTGACGCGCCTGTCGCCGTCGACGCGCCTCGTGCTCGGCCGGCTGGTGCCCTTTGCGGCCGTGGCCAGCGCCGGCGCGCTCAACGTCTTTCTCATGCGCGGCGAGGAGATGCGCACGGGCATCGACGTCTACCCTGCGGGGGGTAGCAGCTCCGACGAAAAGCCGGCGTCGCTGGGCCGCAGCAAAAAGGCGGCCACGCTCGCCGTCGCCGAGACGGCCCTGTCGCGCGTGCTCAACAGCTCGCCCATCATGGTGATCCCGCCGCTGCTGCTCGTGCGGCTGCAGCGCTCCCGCTGGCTGCAGCAGCGGCCGCAGCTGACGACGCCCGTCAACCTGGGCCTCATCCTGGTGACGAGCTACGCCGTGCTGCCGCTGGCGCTGGCGGCCTTTCCGCAGCGCCAGACCATTGCCGCGGACGCGCTGGAGCCCGAGTTTCACGGCCGCGGCGGCGCGGGCGGCCTGGTCGAGTTCAACCGGGGTATCTGACACGAGTGTGTGTGTTTTCTTTTTCCTCTTTTTTTTTCTTTTTTTTTTCTTTTTTTTTCCTTTTTTCCTTTTTTCCTTTTTTCTTTCTTTTTCCACATTGTCATGTCCGTTTATGCACAGCATTGTACAAAAGAGAATCACTCGCGCACTCTTGTGGTTTTCTGGAGAAGAAGACCTGTCTGTGGCAAGTCGGAAAGCGGTTCAACGTAAACGCTCGTAACATATACGACAACACAACGCCCAGCACCAGTGTCGTTGCATTGGACAAGGGTGCCATGGCCCTACTATGCCAGCGGCCACGGCGGCAAAAGTTACCCAGAACTCGCAGAAAGCAGGGATCGAACGAGGTCCTGTTTTTGCTGTCCCAAAACCTGGCTTCTAGGGGCCTCTCGCGGCCAACACGTGGCACGGGACGCGACAGGACGAAGCAGTGGAAAAAGAGAACGGGCCAGGATAGCAATATCGTATCTTGCGAGTAATATCTTACCTTAATAAACGAGGCATCCTCTTTCCTCCCACCATTTACACATAGCCGTCACGGCTCCTTGCGAGTCTACGAACGCTGTCGACGCACCGTCGTATCTCGTCCAGCGCTTCGAGGCGATTTGCAAAAAGGATTGCGACATCTGTAGTGGATCGGAGGCGTTCCGTATCCGGGCCTGTCGGCGTTGCGCAGGGTCCGCCGTGCGTCATGATAAGACCAGCGGGTGTTCGTCCCTGCTTGCCACTGAATGCCACTGAAATCACTGATCGGCATGTCTTGTTTTCCCTGGGCCTGCCTTACGTCTCTGTCTTTGCATTTGTCTTTGCATTTGCTCTTATCCATGCCACGACACGTCTCTCGTCCGGCACAGCAGGCAGATGCTCCCAAGCAGGCTTTTCTCGTACTGCACTTCTTCCGTTGACTACTCGTAAGCGCTGGACCACTTTTGCGGAGTCGGTGGCAGCAGATGCTTTGTAAAGTTTTGCCGTCCCAACATAAAGTAAAAGAACGAACCCATCCTTCCGTCTTCTGTCAGAACCTGCCTCTTGGGAAATAGCGGCGTCCAGAGGCGAAGCCCCTGCTGAAAAAAGGCCCAGCGCCCGCCAGCGAAACATGTTCCGGATGGACAGAGGGATGCTTGCCGGGACAGGGCGAGACAGACACGACGTGGTGGCGCTGGCGCTGCACACAAATCGACCTGACGCAGGAACACTTTGTTTACGAGTATTGCCTGTTTATTGCCTTTTTCCGGCTGATTGTTCCGGCGGAGTGGCTGCCTTTTGTATTTGCCAGGGTTGCAGCCTTTTCTGGTGCTTCCACGGGTTCTCGCTTCTGTTTTTCTTTGTCCTTTCTTTTCTTTTTCTTTTCCTGGTGCTGTGCTCTCAAGTGCGTTGTGCCGTTGTGCCTCCTGTGCCTTTTATTCCGCACCTTGTGCTGTGCCTTTTGTTCCGCACTGTTTTGGTGTTTCGCTCGGACAGTGGCCAGACAGACCGGCACGGTGCGGCCTCGACGTGAAGCACTCCGACTTGCTTCAATTGGAGCCGCTGTGAGTGCAGAGTAGAAATCTGAGCAGATCTGAGCAGGAATCTGAGCAGAAATAGAATCTGCAGAAATCTGCAGAATTCAAGCAGAAATCCGTGTAGAAAACGTTTGAAAGCTGCCGCACAGATAAGAACGCCTCGGAGCCCCTGTCTCGCCAGCACAGTGCACGGCTTTAATATCTCTCTGCTCGTTTCTCCCATCCGCCAAGGCTCCCCTCCCGCCATTCCACACGCTCGCTACAGCGCACCACCGCCTGTTTTACGCGCAACTGCCCCGACGCACTCGCTAAACCACAACATTGCCCTCTGATTTTATGCTTTTTTGCACGCTTCACACGATCTTGCCCTTTTTTCTTTCCCAACCCGACGCACTCGACTTTCGACGCTCTCGACGCTCTCGACGCTGTCGACTTTGGTTCTCGACCGCTCGCTCGGCCTCTCCCTCTCGACTCCCTCGACTTTCGTTCTCGACTTCTCTCGACGGGCCACCCGGAAGCCACAAGTCCAGTGGCACCTATGCAGCGACTACTGCAGATTCCCTAAGCGATCCACTGAACCAATGCCCCCCCAAGTCCTGCTTTGAGGCACGCCCTCGGATCGATCAAGAACGAGAGAGGCTTTTCTCTTCAACGTTCTCTTCCATCGTCTCGTCGTCTCTTTGCATTGCCTCGCCTTGCCTTTCCGCACGCACACGGCCCAAACGCGCGGACAGCGAGAGGCGCCCCGAAACAACACCCCAAAACAGCACCCAGAAACAGCCTACGCTCCAGGGCCTGTAGCGAGTGTTCCCGCTGCCCGCCCGCCCGAACCAACTAGGGCCCATCGCCGCTCCCCTCGGTCGCTGCGTCGCTCCTTCCTCGACGGCCAGGCGACATCGAGCCTCCCCTTGCCCTTGCCCATCGCGACGTCTCGCCATCGCTCTTTCCCTCCCTCGTCCCCTCCCCCCCGCGCTCCTGCCGTCATCTGACGAGCGATTCCCCTCCCCGAGCGCCTCCCCTCCCCGAGCGCCTCACCGCTCGCTCCTGCCCGCACAATGTCGACGCCCACCACGGCCACTGCGACGCTTCCTCACTACGCCGCCGGCTATCCGTTTTCTCACCCGTCTTCCTACCGGCCGACACATCCCTCGCACGCCGGCCATCCCGCCCATCCCGGCCCTCCGAGCCGCCTGGTGCCGCCGCCGGTGTCGTCTCCCTCGTCGTCGGCCGCGTACGCGCCCTACTCGCCGTCGTCCGCCCACCTCGTGCCGGCCGGCGTCGCCAACGGGGCCGCAGCTGCAGCGAACCACGCGAACCACGCAAATCAGGCAAATCACGCCCGGCCGCCACAGCAGCACTACCAACAGCAGCACCAACAGCAGCACCAACAGCAGCACCAACAGCAGCACTACCAACACGCGCTGCACAGCAGCCACCACCTCGACGCGGCCGTGTCGTCGTCGCCCGCCTACTCGGCCACGACGACCATCACGCTGCCCCCCCTGCCGGCGCGGCTCTCGCACGGCACCGTTGCAGCCGGCACGCCGTCGGCCGCGGTTGATCACAGCGCGTCCCTGCACGCAGCCATGGCCCCACAACCGACGCAAACACACGCGTCGGGCGGCGCCGCCGGCGCCGCCCAGCCACCGCGGAAGCGGCGGCGGTCGGGCCCGCCGGACTGGGGCAAGTTTTACCAAAACGGCCTGCCCCAGGAGGTCATTGTGATTGAGGACAGCCCCGAGGCCGAGGCGGAGGCCGGGGCCGCAGCCGCGGCCGCGGGCTACGGCCGCACGCACGCGCACGGCTGCGGCGCCGTCGACGTGGCGGCCGTGGCGTACCACTATGAGCAAAAGGAGCACCTGGCCAACGGCGGCGGCGACCGCCACATTGCCAAGAAGCGGCGGCGCCAGGACGAGCCGCTGCCCCCCGCGAGCTCGCTCGTGGCCAGCGCCGGCAGCGGCAGCGGCAGCGGCAGCGGCAGCCGCTACGACCCCGTGCACAACTACGTCCAGCAGCACGCGAGCGGGTCGACCATCTCCAGCGAGCGCACGCACTCGCACTCCAACGCGTCGCACGCGTCGCTCTACGCGACGACGGCGACGGCGACGGCGACGGCCACCGCGGCCAACACGGCGGCCACGTCGCTCGGGTCCTCCAACGGCCCGTACGAGTACGAGGCGGCCGGCCCGAAGCGCAAGCGCACCACGCGCCAGCAGGCGGCCACCGAGTCCAAGAAGCGCGACCGCGAGGTCGCCGCGCTGAGCATGACGTTTGCCAACTACCGGCCGCCGCCGCTGCCGCCGGTCAAGGCGGGCGACGTCGACGTCAAGGTCATTCGCGATGTGAGTGGGCGAGTGGGCGCGACGGGCAATGGAGACGGACGGACACTGACACCTCACAGGCGCCCTACGCAAAGAACCTCAAGGTCGACGACGACGACGGGCATTACATTGTCGTGCCCGACACGGATCTGACCAAGCGATGTATGTCTCCTCTCTCTCTCTCTCTCTCTCTCTTTCTTTTTCTCTCTCTCTCTAACAACACAGACCAAATGGTAAAGCTGCTGGGCCAGGGCACGTTTGGCAAGGTGGTGCAGGCGCGCGACCGCGAAAAGAACGAGCTCGTGGCCATCAAGATCATCCGCTCTGTGCAAAAGTACCGGGACGCGTCGCGCATCGAGCTGCGCGTGCTCGAGACGCTCAAGGCCAACGACCGCGAGAACCGCAACCGCTGCATCCACCTGCGCGAGTGCTTTGACTTTCGCAACCACATTTGCATTGTCATGGATCTGCTGGGACAGAGCGTCTTTGACTTTCTCAAGGGCAACGGCTTTGTGCCGTTTCCAAACAGCCAGATTCAGAGTTTTGCCCGCCAGCTGTTTACCAGCGTTGCCTGTGGGTTTCCCGTTTCTGTTTTTCTCTTTTTTCTCTCGTTTTTTTCGTATTTTCCTTCTCGTCTTCCTTTTCTCTTTTTCTCTTTTTTCTCTTTTTTCATCTCTTCCTCTCCACTAACCATCCAGTCCTCCACGACCTGCAGCTGATCCACACCGACCTGAAGCCCGAAAACATTCTGCTTGTCGACGCCAACTACCAGACGTTTACCTACAACCGCAAGATCCCGTCGTCGTCGACGACGGTCGGCCGCCAGGCGACGCAGCGGCGCGTGCTGCTGGACACGGAGATCCGGCTGATCGACTTTGGCTCGGCGACGTTCCAGGACGAGTACCACTCGTCGGTCGTGTCGACGCGCCACTACCGGGCGCCCGAGATCATCCTGGGCCTGGGCTGGTCGTTTCCGTGCGACATCTGGAGCATCGGCTGCATCCTGGTCGAGTTTTTCACGGGCGACGCGCTCTTCCAGACGCACGACAACCTCGAGCACCTCGCCATGATGGAGGCGGTGTGCGACGGGCGCATCGACGCGCACCTGGTGCAGCAGGTGGTCAAGTCGACGCGGCACGGCGGCAACCCGGCCGCCAAGTACTTTAAGCGGCTGCGCCTCGACTATCCCAGCGACGAGACGACGCGCGCGTCGCGGCGCTTTGTCAAGGCCATGAAGAAGCTCAACGTAAGTGACCGCGGGCTGCCGGTGCGCGACCGCTGCGACCAGACCGACGCTGACCGACCAGGACATTATCCCCGCGTCCAGCAGTTTCCTGCGGCAGTTTCTCGACCTGCTCAAGCGCATCTTTATCTACGACCCGTCGCAGCGCATCACGGCCAAGGAGGCGCTGCAGCATCCCTGGTTCCGCGAGATTGCGGTGCAGGACGACGGCACCGAGGCGGCCAAGATCCGCCACCAGCGCGAACGGGCCTCGCGCGAGCGGACGGCCTCGCGGGCAGCACAGTACGGGGGGTAGTCGCAGGGAGACGGAGGCGGAGGCAGACGGAGCCGTCTCCATCACTGCACGCCGTCTTGCACGCCGTCTTGTACGCCGTTTGTACATTGGGAACTCGGGGCCGGACCGACACGACGGAAACCTACGCGGAACACGACAAACTGGGATTACGGGGGCACGCCTTTTTCTGTTTTCTTTTCTCTTGGAGCATGGCACAAGGGCTGCTTTTGCAGATCGGCGTCTTGACTTGGAACAGACGGCAACGAACAGGAGCGGCCGTTTTGGGGCAGTCTGCGGATTTGCTGTATCAGTCGGTTTGCTCATTATGCCGCAATGTGTTTACCTTTTTTTTTTTTTTTTTCTTTCTTTCTCTCTTTTTCTTTCTTTGTTCTCTGTTTGCCTCTTGGACCAAGGGTGGCCAACCAGGGAACGCCGCAGCAAGAAGCATGAAGCATCACGATCAAACAGCAACAGCGGCAGAGATCGCAAGGACTTGTGAGACGCATACGAGAACAGTGAAGCCGCTGACAACGCTGACAGCAGACACAACGATCCAGAGGTAGGCACTGCGCTGCTCCTTTCTGCTTTACCTTTACTGCTTTGCTCATTTGCTCGTTCCTCTTTGTTGCTGACAATGGCCCATTGTTCACCCAACGCCAACAGACAAACAAAGCGAGTCGTTGCCGCCCGACAGCCTTGTTCACGTCGGCAGCCTCCTCCCATCTGGACTGCCTGAACGCCTGGACTGCCGTCACGCCGGCCCAGCCCCTGTTTGTTCACCGCACGCGGCCTTTGTTCACGGAACAGCGCCCGGCTCTGTGCCTGCGCTGTCGCGGCCTGCAGCATGAACAGCCGCAGTGGTATATAACGAGGCCCTGTTGGCGAGGACAGCCGGTGGAAGCATCAAACGTATCGCGATCTCGTGACACTCGACGCCGACACTCGGACTGCGATACACTCGACGCCGGACGCCGACACTCGGACTGTGATACACTCGACGCCGACACGCCCGGACTGCGATACTCCTCGACGCCGACACTTTGCCATCGACCCGACGCGGCCGAGACAGGTCTTCGTTTGCTTGACCAACGGCTCCCGCTTTCGTCCTCTCTGTCTGACCAACGGCCTCTTCTCTTCCCGTCTCTCCGTCCTCCGTCACCCCCGTCACCCCGTCCTCCTCCGTCACCCCCCCCCCACCCTCGCCCCCCATGGGCACTGTTCGCCAGCTGTCCGACGACACGGTCCACGCGCTGGCCGTCGTGCTGAGCCTCCCCCCGGACAAGCTCGAGCGCATCGGCACGCACCAGCGCGCGCGGCCGGCGGCCAGCTGGCTGAGCGAGCAGGCGGCACGCATCCCCGGGCTGCCGCGCTGCCTGCAGCTGCCGGCGATCCCGCACCTGTCGGTCAAGGCGGCCCAGGTGGCCAAGCGCGTCATCATGGCGGCCGCGGGCGGCGCCGACGCCGTGGCCGCCAAGGCCGCCCACAAGGGCATCCGCCTCGACGCGGTGCTGCACCCGACGGCGACGCCGACGGTGCTGTGCGCGGCGCACCGCGGCCTGCACCCCACCGTCGTGCGCGAGCTCTTTTACTACCTGTCGCGCGAGGTCGCCGACCACGCAGACGTCGTGCGCCGGCACCCCTACGACGACGGCGACGACGACCACGCCGAGCACTGCGCCCCGTCGCGCGCCGTGCACGACTGGGGCCTGCGCATGATGGGCATCAGCGCGCTGTGGTGCACGCCGCACACGTTCCGCGCGCTGGAAAAGGGCCGCCAGGCGTCGGTGCCGGGCTACCGGGCGCTCACCCGGCCGTGGCCGTCGGCGGCGTCCTTTGCCACGACGGCCCCGGCGCCGCACATCCGCAGCAGCATGCGCCTGCCGCACCTGGAGCAGCCCTGCGAGGCCTGCGTCCTGGCGGCCGTGGGCGCGCGCAGCCAGACGCTCATCGACCTGCGCGCCAGCCTGCTGAGCCGCATGGCCGCCGACGCCGCCGAGACGCGCCGCCGCGCGCAGCGCCGCGGCCCGCCGGCGACGGCGCGCCCGGACGCGCCGCGCTGCCCCAACCTGTGGGCGCTCGTCGACACCTACATTGCCGTCCTGGGCATGGAGCAGGGCGCGGCCGTCGCCGACGAGATCCGCGCGCGCAGCGACGCCCTGGCCGAGGCCGTCTACGCCGTGCGCCGCTGCGAGGCCCGCCGCCGCCGCCACCTCGACCGCAAGCTGCGCCGTCTGCGCCGGGAGGGCCGGCCGACGGCGCCGGCGCAGGCGCGCCCGCCGCGCATGGTCACCAACCGCGGCCACCGCCTGCCGCTGCCGCTGCTGCCGCTCGACTGCGACCTGTGGGCCCACTACAGCGCGTCGGTCGTGGGCGAGACGGTCCCGGGGCACGAGGCTGCGCGCGCGGGCGAGGAGGAGCCGTACTTTGTCGTGCAGGACGAGGAGGGCCAGGAGCAGGACTGCGACGACGGCGACGACGGCAACGACGAGCCCCCCCCGCCGGCATGGGAGGACGACTACCGCCGCAACGTGCTGGAGTCGCAGACTGTCTTTTCGTCGGTCTGCGCGCGCCCGCCGACGCGGCGCGACGTCCACCGCGACGACGAGGCGTCGTATGTCACCATCAGCGTGCATACAGACGCCGAGAGCCACGAGAGCCACGAGAGCCACGAGAGCCACGAGGACCACGCCGAGAGCCATGCTGCCCGGCTGCCGGTCCGGGGCATGGCCCCGACAGCCACCTCGACAGCCACCTCGACAGCTACCTCGACAGCCCGCGCACACAGCACGGCCCGGCCGTCCGTCTCTGCCCCGTCGCGCGCTCTCTCCCGTGACCTGTCCGCCGTCTCCCGCGTTTCCGCCACCCGCGCCTCCTCCGCCTCCGCCTCTGCTTCCCGCGCCCCGTCCCTGCTGCCCGCCTCGAGCGTCTACTCGCAAAACACAATGGCCACGCAGCAGCGCCCGCGCACGGCCTCCTCGACGGCCGTCCCGGCGGCCTGCAAGGCCCCGGCGTCTGCCGCGACCGCCTCCTCCGCGCGCCCGTCCGTGGCGCGCCCGACGGCCTCGTCTGCCGCCCGGGCCGCCGTCCCGTCCACCGTCTTTGTGCCCCCGCCGTCGCGCACGCCGGCCACGCCCCAGTCGTACGTGGCCCTGCAGGCGCGCCTCGACGCCGCCCGCGCGAGCGGCCACGCCGGCCGCTCGACGGCGTCGTCCTCGCGCGTGACGCCATCCACGCGGTCCACGCCGACCACGCGGTCCACGCGGTCCACGGCCCACACCGAGGCCACGTCGCGCACGTCGCCGTCGACGTCGCCGTCGCCGCCAAAGACGACGTCCACTTCGCCGCCGCGCACGCCGCGGTCTGCCGTTCCGCCGCCTCTCTTTTCCGACGCGGGACGGTCCAGAGCGCCGACAACGGCGCCGGCCTCCAAGACAAAGGTGCCCAAGGCGATGCTCGACAAGCCCCTTCCGCCGCGGCCGCCCCTGACGCCGCCTGCCCGCGCCGTCCGGTCTCCCCCCGTGACGGCGCCGCCCCAGGTTCTTGGGAACGCTGCCGTCCCCGCCCTGCCGCCCAACGTCGCCCCCACGCCCGGCAACATGCGGTGCGCGCAGTGGGCGCTGTCGCTGCCGCCGCCCTCGTGCTTTGCGTGGACGCAGCCGCCCGAGGACGACGCGGACAAAGACGCGGACGGCGTTTCGGACAGCGTCTCGGACAGCTGCTCCGTCCTGCCCAGCGACTCTGTCAGCGCTGTTGCCGCGCAGCAGCAGCAGCAGCAGCAGGTGGCGCGTGCCGCCCCCGCTCGCAACCTCAATCTGTACCAGCCCAGCAGCAGCCGCCGTCCGCCGCAGGCCGCGCCGGCCGTGGCCCGCCGTGCGCCCGCCGAGACCCGGGCGTCCCACTGTCACCGGCCCGCCCATGCCGCGAGAAACGAGCCGCATCGGCGCGAGTCCCAGACGACGCAGATGACGGAGTGGCCCAAGCAGCCGTGGGCGGTGAATGTGTAGCCCCCCCTCCCCCTGTTTCTCTCTGTCTCTTTTTTTTCAAGATAAATTCGCCTTCTGCAAGTTTCTGCAACGATACCATGCAATGTACCTCGGTGGTTACTTGTAAAGACAATACAATAAAAAACAAGACTTTTCTCTGGACCCAGCTCCTCCATCGTGACCATGCCCCATGCCTGTGAAATGTCCATTCCCCTTCTGCCCGCCTGCCCCCCTCCCCCCTACTTGTCCTCGCCGTCGTAGAGCTTCTGCAGGGCCGGCAAAAAGGCGGCGGCCGTCTTAAAGTCCTGCAGGCGCACGCGCATCTGGTCAAACGCGACGAGCACCTGCATCTCGGCGTTGTTGTTGTTGTTGTCGTCGCCGTCGCCGTCGTGGCCGTCGCCGCCGTGAAAGACGGGAATCTTGGGGTAGCGCTGCGAAAAGTGCGTCAGCAGCACGCGGCGCGCGCCCATCTGGCGGGCGACCTGCAGGGCCTCGCCCATGGTGCTGTGCTTCTTGGCGCGGGCCTCGCCGGCGAGCTCGTCGTCAAAGGTGCTCTCGTGCAGCAGCAGCGTGGCGCCGCGGCCGAGGGCGGCAAAGTCGGCCGACGGCCGGCAGTCGCCCGAGTAGGCCACCTTGAGGGGCAAGCCGCCCTCGGGGGACGCCGGCCAGGTGAACACGACGGCCAGCGCGCCGTGGCAGTGCTCCACGCGGCAGGCGTCGATGCGCTGCAGGCCAAACTCGGCGACGGCGGCGGGCGCCAGCACGTGCGGCGTGCAGGTGCGCGCGCGCGGGAAGCCGGGGCAGGCGAGCTCGACCTGGCACAGGCGGTCGAGCCCAAAGTCCTCGACCTCGGCGTACTCGCGCAGCCAGCGCAGCATGTTGACGTGCGAGGCCACCATGAGGCGCGGCGGGCGGCCGGCCGGGCCGGCGAGGTGCGCCGTGGCGTCGCGCCAGGCCCGCAGCACGCTGACGGTGCCCAGGTGGTGGTCGGCGTGCAGGTGGCTGATCCACAGCACGCGCAGGTCGCGCAGCACGTCGGCGAGCGCGGCGTCGCCCAGCATGCGGCGCATCGAGCCCAGCGTGTTCTCGCCGCAGTCAAACAGGTAGCTGCCGACGCCGGGCACGCGCACGAGCGTCGCCGACACGTTGCGGTACTTGCTGGGCATGGCCGAGCCCGTGCCCAGCGGGACGACCTCGGTGGCCGGGTGCGCGAGGCCCGCGTTGGCCGCCGCCGCCGCGCGCGCAAACGCCGGCGCCGCCGTCTGCGCGCGCGCCGCGTCGGCCAGCGCCGCCACCTGCGGGTCCATGGCGCGCAGCGCCTCGCCAAAGTCGACGTGCGGAAACACCCGGCCCTCCTCGGCCAGCACCTGCGGCGCCAGCCGCACCGCCCAGCCGGGCTGCGCGGGCTCGTACGGCGGCGGCGCCGCGGGCGCGCTGCTGTCGCCGTCGCCGGCCGGCGCGCGGCTGTCAAACTGCTGCAGCGGAAAGCGCTCCGGGTCGATGCGGTGGTGCTGCGCCTGCAGCGCGGCGGCGGAGCCGAGCGCCAGGCGGTTGGCGCAGACGTCGGGCGCGGCGACGACGTGGCGCACGCGGCTGTGCGTCTGCATGAACGCGCGCAGCCGCGCGTCGGCGGCCACGCCCGGGCCCAGCAGCCAGAAGACGGTGTCGAGCGCGCGCATGACGCCGCCGTCGCCGCCGTCGGCCCACTCGGGCCGGGCCAGGCACGGCGCCACGTACGCGGCGTCCGGCAGCTCGACCACGGCAAAGGCGGCGCCGGCCACGGCGGCGCCAATCACCATCTCGGGCGTCACGACCGTGCCGTCGGCGGCCGTCACGCTCTGCCCGGCCACCAGCCGCTTGTTGTCGGCCTTGGCCACGCCGAGCCGCGCCGCCTCCGCCGCGTTGAACTTGCCCCGGCGCGGGTGGTTGCGCACCAGGTAGCACATGGACTGGCGCGCCGGCTGCGTGTGCGGCAGCGCCTCGATCAGCGCGCCGGGCCACGGCTGGCGCACGAGCACCGGCACGTCCGGCACCGCCGCGCCCGCGCCGTCGTCGGCGCCGGGCAGCGGGCCGTCGTACGCCTGCAGCCGGCCCTGCGCGTCCCGCACAAACAGCTTGGCCGGCAGCTTGGCCGCGTGCAGCGTCGTCTCGACGAGCGCGTCGAGGCTCCAGTCCGAGTCGAACATGTGGTGGACGACGGCGTCGACGAGCGCGCGGTCGGCGGCGCTGTCGGCTTCGGCGTCGGTGTTGTCGCCGTCGCGCGCCCGCTTCCGTGGCGCGGCCCCGCCCTCGGCAAACACGGGCATGTGCCACACCATGATGTTGTCGTCCGACCAATCCGGCGCCCGCAGCGGCCCCGGACCCCCCGGCCCCGGCGCCCCCGGGGCCGCACCGCCGGCGTCGTGCCGCACCTCGTGCGGCCGGATCGGCAGGCCCTTGCGGAAGATGAACCGCCGCGCCGTGGCCAGCAGGTGCGTCAGGTTGGTGCCGCCGTGCAGGCTGAGCGCGCGCGGCGCCGCCGCCCGCGCCGCCTGCGCCGCCGCCACGGCCGCCGCGTGCGCCGCCGCCGCCGCCGCGCTCGCGCCGCTCGTCCGCGCCAGCTTGGCCGCCTTGGCCTCGGCCTCGTCGACGGCCGCCGCGCGCGCCGCCTGCGCCACCTCGGCCACCGTCAGCACCATGCCCAGCAGCCCGCCCGCCCGGCGCCAGTCCACCGGCCCCGTCAGGAAAATGTCCTCGACGCGCCCCAGCGACGTCTTTTGCTGCACAAACGCCCGCTGCGTGCCCTCGGCAATGTTGCCAAACAGGTAGCGCCGGTTGTCGTGGTGCACCAGCAGACACGTGCCGGGCGTGTCCGCCGTCGGCGTCGTCACCAGCTGCACGTAGTTGAGCATCGGCGCCGTGGGCCGCTGCGGCGGCCGGCGGCTGGGACCGGTGCTTGTCTGGGCCGACGCGGCCGCCTTTTCAAACAGAAAAAAGCGCGCGCGGGACGTCCGCGAGCGGGTGAAGCGCTGCGCCGGAAACGTGACCGCGCCTGGGAAGAGGCCCGGGGGGACCGAGCAGGACGAAAAGGCCGAGGCGGGCGAGGCGGCGGGCCGGCCGTCCGAGGGAGGCGAGCGAGGCGAGCGAGGAGAGCGGGAGCGAGGAGACGGCGAGCGAACCGGCGAGGCGTGGCGCGCCGTAGAGGAACCGGGTGGCTTTGTCCGCTGGCGCTTTGGTTTGTGCATCGGCGGCGGCGCAGGGGCGGCCGCGGTCGCGAAGCCGGTGCGTCGAGCGAGAGGAGACGGAGACAGAGAAGACGGAGACACCGGCGGACGACAAACGACAGAGAGGGGCGAGCGTCGGAGACAATCGCAGAGAGGGCGCGGGACAGCGAGGGCCGGCCTCATGAAGCAGAGAGGGCCGTCAAGCAGGGCCGCGGTCGGGTCAGGAAGCGAGCGCAGAGCCGGCGTGTCGTCGGCGGTGACTCGTGCCGGTGACTCGTGCGGCGAGGAAGACGTGCCTGCCGTTGCATTTTTCAGCGGGTCTGCCGATAAGGCGGACTGATAAGCGTGCTGATGTAATCACGCCTTGGGTGGGTCTGAAGTACGATACATATAGTGCATTTATAATATTAACACGGTAAAATTTCATTATATACAGGCCGCTTGTCGAGAAAGCCGTGCCGACGTAATCAATCCCATCTTGTGCTCTACGTCGAGGCGCCGCGTCGTCTGCTTCGACACTCTGGCAGGGGAGCTGCTCGACGCCGACAACCGTCAGAAGCGGCCGGTGCTCGGGAAACCACCGGTGCATTTTCTGGGCCAAGGCGAGGCGACGTCCGGTGCCGAGCCGAGGCCGGCGTGGTAGGACCGGATCAAAGCCGACAACAGACGTCACCGCGGGACGGGACAGCTCTTATATCTCCTCCAAGGTGCTGTCTGATGCACATTCACGCCACAAAAAGACGGCCCGCTGCGTGCCGGGAACAGCAAGTTCCAGCTGGGAGACGCTGCACGGCCAAGCCCGGTATCAAGCGGAAAACGTTGCAAGCGTCGCCGGGAAACAAGCTTTGCAGGCCAGGTGGGACGATGGCCGGAGCCGGTTTCCCGGTCAGCGAGCCGACTGCAGACAACGGCCACAACAGCCTTGATGGTGACGTCAAAGGAGACGGTCGACAGAGACGGAGGCCATCACGGACAGGGACCGGACGCCACGCGGTGGCCATCCCGGATACGCAGGGCGTTTCCGGCTGGCGCCGCCCATCAACGCCATCAACGTCATCAGCGTCACGGAAAAGGCATTGCAAGTGTTTTCCGAGGCGCCCTGCAGACGTCCCGCGGCCATCAGACTCCCCCATCCAGACGCAGCCGGCTACACAATCCGGTTCAGCGCGCCGCGCCGCCGCATGACCCCGGCCGCCTTGTCCACAAACGCCTCCTCGTCCTGGGCAATGCGGTCCCGGTAGTAGGGGTCCTGGAACGCCGCCTCGAACGCGTCCAGCGACGCGACCTCAAAGACGGCACAGCCGTCCCAGAGCTCGAGCTCCGTGTTCTTGCCGGGAATCTCCGGGCCGACGGCGCTGCGGTTGGCGTTGAGCGCGGGATGCAGGTGGATCTGGAAACCCGGGAGGTGAGCAGCGAGACAAAGGGGCACGTGGAGGCGGGCGGACGCACCTGTCTGTATTCCAGAAAGCCGTGCTTCTCGGCCCAGGGCTTGACTAGCGGGCCGTGGACGTTGACCCAGTGGTGGTAAAACTGCTCGTGCGTGAGGCCCGGCTTGCGCTTGATAAAGGCGACAATGCCGACCGTCTTGGGCTCGCCGGACATTGCGGTGGTTCTGCCGTTGTGGAAGACGGCGGCAGCGGGAGCGGCGGGAGGGCGGGAGCTTGATATTGTGGACAATGGAAAGAGGGGAGCCTCGATGCCGGAAAAGAATACCCGCTGAAACGCAAACTGTCCAAAAGCCGGGGAAGCGCGGCGTCGAGCTGCCGTGCGACGAAAGGAAAAGGAAGAGAAAAAGGAAGAGGAAAACGAAAGAGAAAAAAGCATGAAAAGAAAAAATAGAATAAATAAATCAGACCAAACACCTGGTATGTTCATCCTGCCCAACCATGCATGCTCCAAAACAGTCCCAGCCAGACCTGCCGTCGTTGCCCAAGTATCCAAAGCGAGCTTGCTCGTATCCAAGAAAAGAAAAAAGAAAAAAAAAGAAAAAAAAAAAAAAAAAAACACTCAGAAAAAAAGACTCTGTCCCGCATACGAGATAATGTACTCGCAGCCGAGCGGGCTCCGCTCTTCGTGCTCGCACAGCTGCTCCAGGATCACGTCGCCGGCCGGCGGCCCGCCCCGCAGCTTTTCCTTGATGTGAATGATGACCACCTTGAGGCCCTGCAGGGGCAGCTGGGGCTCGGCGGCCGGGCGTCCGTGGTCGTCGTCGACAGACGGCTCCGCAGGCGGGACCGGAACGCTGCCAGACGCCTCGGCCGAGGAGGGCGCAATGGCCATGCGGAGGGGCTTCACAGTCCTTGGCGAGACGGGATCTTCGAGCGGCGGGCCGGCCGCTTCCGTTGCGGGCCCGGCAGTCGACGCCGGCGCTGATGTGGGTGCCGATGGCGGTGCTGACGCTGGCGACGCCGCCGACGCCGCTGCAACGTCCGTCTTGCGCCGGCTGTGGCTGGCCGTGCGCGACGTGCTGCTGATGCTCATGCGGTCGTCGTCGCCCGCATACCGCTTGCGCTTGCGGCCGTCGCGCTCGCGACCGCGCTGCTGCTGTTGCTGCTGGTTCGTCCCCTGCTCTTTGCGCTGCTCCTCCAGCTCCGCCTGCTGCTGCCGCGCGTGCGCCACCTCGGCCGCCAGGCAGGCCATTTCCTCGGCGACAAACCGCGGCGTCAGGTGGCCGTACAGGCGGTCGAGCGGCTGCCCGTCGTCGTAGCTGCACTCGACAAAGATGGCGGCCAGGCTGCCGGCGGCAATCTTGGGCGCGGCCTCCTGCCACACCAGCGCGTTGCGCGGCGACAAGGACACCGAGTCGGGCTCGACGTCGCCAAACATGAGAATCTCGCGCCCCGTCTTGACGTCGCGGATAAAGTAGGCGCTCGAGTCGTACACGCAGATGCTCTCGCCCGCGGACGCCGGGGGCAGCGGCAACAGCGCGCCGCCCAGGCTGGACCGGCGCGCCGCGGCGACGCTGCCCGCGCCCGACAGCACGGCCAGGCTGTCGCGCCGCTGCGGCCCGAGCAGGGGCGTGGCCTGCTGCGACTGCGGCGGGGCGGGCTGCTGCTGCTGCTGCTGCTGCTGCTGCTGCTGCTGCTGCTGCGGGACGAGCGGCGACGAGGACGGCGGCTGGTGCGCGGCCAGGCGCGGACTCAGAATCCCGGCGGCACCGAGGGGCCCGCTGCCGGCGTCCATGCTGCCAAAGCGCGTGCTGGTGCCGCTGCCCCGGTGGCTGTGGCGCTCGATGCAGTGGCCGTGGCTGACGCCCCAGATCTTGACGGCCAGGCCGTCGCTGATCTCGACGTAGCCGCGGCCGTCGCCGTCGCCCAGCGCCGGCGAGCCGCCCTCGACGAGACGCATAAACGTGACGAGGCCGGCGCCGTTGTTCTCGTCCGACAGGTTGGGCCAGATCACATTGTTGAAAATGTGCGTCTTGAACGCCGCAATCGTCGACGGCAGCCCGGCCAGCCGCTTGGGCCGCGTGCCCGGCAGCCCGGCCGTGTTGACCACAAAGCCGGCAATGTGGTCCAGGTGCGGGTGCGTGATGAGGTACGTGTCCACCAGCGCGCTCTGCACGTACGACGCGTTGGCCGCCGCGCTCGCGTGCGGCACCTGCAGCCCGGCAAAGGGCCCGGCCGTGAGCGTGTAGGGCAGCGCCAGCGGCGCCGGCTCGGGCGTGTGGCCGTCCTCGCCGTCCTCGCGGCTGTCGCCCTCGCGGCTGCCGTCCTCGCTCGGCGCGCTGGGCGAGCCGGCCGCCGTGCCCAGGCCGGCCGGCTGCGTCTGCTCCAGGATGCGCGCAATGGAGCTCATCATGACGCCCGCGTCCAGCGCCACCAGCGAGCCTCGCCGCCAGCCTTCCGCGGTCGAACGCACCAAAAAGGCAGTGGTGTTTGATTCCACCGGCCCGCCTCCGGAGCCCTGGTTTGTGTCAGTGCATGGCGACAGAAGGGAGCGCGGGCGACCGACGTAGACCGAGCTGGCGAGAAGAAGAAAAGAACAGAAAGGAAGAAAAGGAAGGAAAAAAAAAGAAAAGAAAAGAAAACACATGCGAGAAAGCACAAAAGAGGGAAACGTGCCCAGCCTGTCCGTGGCTCGTCGTCCATACGAGCCAACGCCAACGGTACAGTGAGGGGACAACAGTCAGCCCAGAACAAACAGACCAGGACCACGTACAAGGACAATCACCTGCAGGGCGGGCGAGCTGGACGCCCCGGCCGACGCATCGGCGCCGCCACTGCCGCGCATCGTATTGCTGCGCCGCGACGCCAGTGGCTTGTGGGCGTGGGTGTCGTGTGCTCCGGTTCCCCGGGGCCGCAGCTCTCCGGCCGGCGGAGCACGGAGAACGAGAGGAGACGGAGAACGAGAACGGGGAACGAGAATGAACAAAAACAGAGAACGGACAAAGGAGAACAGAAACAGAAAACAGAAAACTGCTGCTGGCTGGTTGTCAAAAAATGCCGTCCGGTCGAAAAGAGCACGGCAGACGGCTTAACACGGCAATGTGTTCCCGGGCGCCGGCAGAAGACGGCCGTGGCGTGGATGATATGCAGACGCGGGCGATGGCGCAAGGCAAGGAGGTGAAATGAAAGTCACGAGATCGGCCCTCGAGCGAAGCGCGCAGGAAGGAGCGCGGAAGCGTACTTTTTTAAAAGAAAGAGCGACCGGCGGCTGCCTTTCAGCTGTCAAATAGGGCAGGCACGGTGAGAGTGCCTTGGGGGCACGGGCACAAAGACGGCGCGCCCGGGCCCCTGCAAACGCAAGGGCAAAAGGAAAGAGCGGGCGGCTGGCGAGGAAGGCGGGCATCGGCGCTGCCGAGAGGTCACGTGACGCTCACGACGAGGTGCCGACGACAGGCCGACGACAGGCGCCTTGGCCGCAAACACAATGTTCATCGCTCAACGTCTCTGCCATGACGACGACGGAGGCCTTGCGCCTCGCCCGGGACAACGGTGCAAGGTCTACGTCGTACTGCTCCGATAGAGTACATGTCAGGGCTAGGCTGCCACTCGCCTAGCTGACGAGGATCTCCCGCTGCAGCCATCTCCACCGGCCCGCCGCCTACGAGTAGACAGGATCAGCGCCGGCCGCACGCCTGCACCGGAGGCCAGAGCTTCCCCGGCCGTTGGATGGCGCGAGCGAGCAGCCTGATTGCTGGGGCAGGCCGTGGGGGCAGCCTCTGTCGAGAAGACGCTCCTGGCGATCGCGGACGCCGTTCGTCAGACGCTGGCTAGCCGGACACTTTCTCTTTTCTGCTGTCTCAGATCTGTCTCTTTTACGCACGGCACATGAGCGCTCTCCAAGCTTGCTGCCCGCGCAGGCTGTCAAGGCCCAAGGCCCTCGCCCCATCTGTGCAGCAGACTGCGGTTCCCACCAGACATGGCCTGACGGGAAGACGTAGGATTTCTCCAGCCCGTCTGGAGCTTGGGTTGTCTCGTATCTTTCTAGCTTCTGCATCTGCCGACGCGTCGCACAAGTACAGCATGGCTAGTGTGTGTGCCCCCAGCTTTGCAGGAGCTCCTTTTCCCGGGGCGTCCGATGCAGCGGGATAATGCAGCGGGACGCTGCAGCGGGACAAAGCGTCGTGTTCCATAAACAGCTTACACATGCTCGCTCTGGGCGCCCAGAAAACGGGCGCCCGGCGCTCGTGGCCCTCAACCCGGTCTTTTACTGACGGGAAGTCGGGGAAAGGGCAAGGTCGAGGAAAGGAGCGTTCCGATCGCTCGGGGGGCAACACGAGCCACGCTCCTTAAAAACGAATGTATGTACATAACGGACGAGCACGAGACAGCCATGAAGCACGGGCGGTGGCGTGCGTCGAGGTCGAGGCGACAAAAAAGGACCCCGAAACCGGGGAAGACCCCACTCGACTTCGGGCCGCCCGAGAGTGGAGCCAACTCTTCAGGGTCCCAGACGGGCACATGTCAACATACGACGTCGCAAGGTGCAGTCGGATCGGCCTATTTTGGGATTGTGTTGACAAGTCGGCCGGCTTCACATTGATTTGATGTATTTTAAACGTATAAACGGATTTCCCCCCGACTAAATCAAAAGCTTCGCAACGAATAAAGAAAAGATAAAAGAGCCGCTGTGAAAATGCAAAAACATAAAATATAAAACACATACCTGTCCCTTACCGTACGCCATACCGAGTTTTTTTAGCCCTCTTATAGGTTGTTGTAAAGATCACCAAGATCCGGATACTGGCCATTGTTCAGGGTGTCGAGGAACTGTTGCCAGTCCTCATCCGTAAAGTCAATCGTAGCATACTGGTCGTCAAGAGGCTCCTGTGGGGGCAAGAGATCAACGGCCGCAGCAGCGGCAGGAGCCTGCGGCGGATACGAGTACGCGGCTGTCGACGGGTGGGCCGTCAAGGGCGTGGTGCCCGTCGCGGCCCGGCTCATGCTCCGCGTCACGCGGCGGGACGGCGTGTTGGGCTCGTCGTGCGGGACAAGGCTGGGCGCAGGCGCCGGCGCAGGACCACCGGGCGCCGGCGCGGCGCTCTGCAGCAGCAGCCGCGGGTCAATCAGGCTGCTGTCCAGGCTGGTCTGGGTGTGCGACAGGCGCGCCGAGAGCAGGCGCACGGCGCTCTCGCGGCGGGCGGGGGTGTCGCGCAGCCGGTACGGCGACTGGGGCGAGCCGTGCTGCTGCTGCTGCTGCTGCTGCAGAACAAAATGGTGGGCGGCGGAATAGGCGTCGCCGGCATCGCCGGCGAGGCTGAACTGCGAAAAGTCCATGGCGTGCAGGGGGGCGGCCGCGGGCGGGCAGCTGGTGACGACATTGAGGCCGTGCGACGCGACGCGCGCGTTGCGCGGATACGCAGCGCTGTAGGCCGCGGGCCGGTCCAGGCTGTACGGGACAGGCATGGTCAGCAGCGCCGGCGCCGGCCCCGGCACCGGCGCGTGCACCTCAACGCGTTGGCGCTTGGGGGCCGGCGCCTCGTCGAGGACCTCGAGGTCGCTGTCGGCGGCCGCGGAGCTGTCGTCGCTGGCGCCGCTGGCGCCGCGCGCCAGCCGGCGCTTCTTCTTGGCAGCGGCCTTGTGCGAGGCCAGCTTGCGGAGGTTGCCGCAGTGCTTGGAAATGTCAAAGCCGTTGCGCTGGTCGCGCATCTTTTGGCGCGTGCAGGGCTGCAGCTCCATCTTCTTGACGGTCAGCCACTTGTACAGGCAGTCGCTGCTCTTGCGCGGCGCGCGCGGCAGGGCCACGCTGCTGTGCACGTAGCGGTCAACGTGGTCGCTCTTCCACTGCTGGTAGGCCCCCAGCAGCGTGCGGCCGACGCCGTCGCGGTTCAGGCTCATGGGGTTGCGCTGCTCCAGCGGGAACTCGCGCACGTCGGGCTGCACGTCGGCAAACGCCATCAGCTCGGCCAGCGGAATCATCTCCTCGAGGCAGAACAGGTGCATGTAGCCGGCCACGTAGAACGGGTCCAGCCGGCCGTTGGTCGTCTCGCGCGGGTTCTCGTCAAAGCACACCTGGTACATGCCGCGCGAGATGGTGTTGTTGCGCACGGGGCAGCCGGCCGACCGGCACATGGACGCCGCGCGGCTCGGGAAGCGGTCCGTGTGCATCGTCGCCGAGTTCTGCACCCACAGCCGCAGCGGGATGCCCTGCTCGGCGCAGCCGCGCACGTACGCCTCCAGCGCGCCGCGGTCGAACTTGACCGTCGGCCGCAGCTCGCCCTGCTTGGTGTACTTGATCTGCGCCACGCGGTCGCCGCTCCGCGCCGTCCAGTTCGCCCGCACGGGGAACTCGTCGTACCAGTCGTACTGGCCGATGCGGTTCTCCGTCGTCCTGTCGCGCGCGTGGCTGATCTTGGCGCCGGGCGGCGGCGGGTTGGCCTTGGGCTGGCGCTGCGTCGGCAGGGCCACGTTGTGCGCGACGCCGGCGGGAACGCCGCGAATCGCCGGGCTGTAGCTGTGGCCGGCTTCCGCAGGGCGCGAGGCCGCCGGGCCGACCGGGGCCGGGCCGGCGGGGCCGGCTCTGGCGCTGTTCTCCAGGAAGCGCCGGAACAGCGTCTGCGGGTCGGCCGTGAGCGAGCCCGGGCGCCGGGTGGCCTTGATGGCCCTCCACAGCTCGCGTTTCTGGTCCGGGGTGAAGTCGGCCGTGGAGACAATGGAGTCGTTGCGGGACGCGCGCGCGGCATACAAATCATATGCACTTACCTCTGGTGTCGAGACGGGCAGGGGCATGGCCAGCGGCATGGGCGGCACGGCCGGCGGCATGGTCAGCGGCATGGTCAGCGGCACCGGCAAAGACGCGGGCATCGGGAGGTCCGGAGGCGAGGCAAAGCTCTGGAGGGCGGTGACCGGCGGCTGCTCGACGGGGCTGGCCTCGGGGTCCGAGCCGAAGAGATCGTCGAGATCGTCCGTGCTGGGAGAGCAAGGCATGGAGACGAGAGGAGAATAGAAGAAAAAAAAGAAGAAAAAGGAAGAAGAAAGAAGAGAGGGAGGTGAGCGGCCGGCGGGATGCGGCTGTTGCTTGGTGCTGTCAAAGCACCGAGGACGAACGAATGCGAACGAATGTACGTAGCAGCACTGCTGAACTACTGTGACTTGAGAATGCGGTATAGCGGTTTGAAAAAGAGGATTCAGAAACAGGGGGGGCATCCTCTTATACCGTGAACAGGACAGCGTCCAGGGCGTGTTTTGAAGGAGAATTGTTCACGGAACAAAGAGCAAGGGGCTATTGTTGGTGTGAAGGTGCACAAAGGCGTAAAGGCATTGTTGATGTGAAGGTGCGGGATGTAAAAGAAAGGCCATTGTTGGTAGGTCTCTTTGATGTTTCTTTGACGGCATGAAGAATTGAGGGAGTGTTTGAGGATTGGTTGAAAGAGCGAGGTGAGGCAGTAATAAAGAAGATGAATGAAGAAGGGGGAGAAAGGAAAGAAAGAAAAGAAAGGTGAGAAAGAAACGAAAAGAGAAAAGAAAAGAAAAAAAGGAAATGAAAGAAAGGAATAAAATAATGAAATAGAAAGACTAAATGAAAAATATGAAAGAAAACAAGAAATGAATAAAAATAAAGTAAAATGAAATGAATAAAAAGACGAAAGGAGAAAACACACTCAGACCGAAAGACACGAGACAATGTCGGAAACAGCGTGAGATTCTTGTGCATCTGCTCGACGGATAGATGTCGAAAGACATCAACGCAATGATAGGACGGCATGAAACAGAACGTGTCCCTGTCTTCCCCTGCAGCCGGCATGCTTGCGTAACGTGGGGTGTCTCTTCTTTTCCCTCTTCTCTCTCTCACTCTTTTTTTTGATTTTTTTTTTAATTTTTAATTTTTTTTTTAATTTTTTTATTCCTGATGTCCCCCCCTCCATTTTCGTATCACGGCCGCTCGCCACAGGATTGCTTACGTCGGAACGAAGCCCGCGAGGGACAGAAGACTGGCAAAGACGACAGAATGCCTGTAGAGCCAAAGTTATGTTTTAATAAAGCCAACGTTGAAAGCCAACATTAAAAGTCGTAGAGATGACCGTTCATGTGCTGGCCGGATACGGAAACTCAAAGGACACGAGGAAGGCGCAACCGCTCGAGGAACGAGTACGAGTACGAGCACTGGTAGCGTCACCAACACGAGGAAGGAACGTGCCTGGACGTTGGCGCGCAGGAGCGACCGCCCGTATTACCCCACTCAGCGGGGCGCTGGTGAGTACGAGTACTCGTACAGATACTCGTATCGTACAGTATGACACTGTGCGCACCGCGCCGCAAGGCCGTGCACATACTGTCCCCACCTCCCGTCCATCTCCCAGCATCATCGCCTCCGCAGTCTCCTTTCTGTTTCCCGGCTGCAAGACCACGGCCACGACGACACCACCCGCCACCGCAACCACAGGAGCCGGACGAAGCGCGAGCACCGCTCCCCCGCCGCCGTGTTCCGCCACAAACCGCCGCCGGTCTCTCGCGTCGCGTGCTCGTCTCGCTCGGCCGCCCCGGAGCGTCTGGACAACCCGGAGCTTCTGGACGAGGCCCGGAGCAGCTGCCGTCTCGGCGCGTGACGCCATTGAAGACGACGACGACGACGACGACGACGACGACGACGACGACGACGACGACGAACACGCCTAACCCTTGGCCCCCAGACGACGCCATGGCCGAGCTCTCGCCGGAGCTGCAGGAGCGGCTCGACGAGCTGGAGAAGGAGCTGGAGGTGCGTGATGCGGCGGCCGTGCGGAGCAGTGATGCGGTGCTAACGGTTTCCAGGAGGGCGACATCACACAGAAAGGGTACGTCTTCCGCCACCCCCGCATGGGCGGCCTGCTGACAGCCGGCGCCGTGTAGATACCAGAAGCGCAGGACGCTGCTCTTGTCGCAGTTTGGCCTGCCGCAGGGCCTGCAGACGCAGGCGGGCGGGCCGGCCGAGTCGCCGACGGCCGGCGGCGGGCAGCAGGACCACCGCGACGCGTCCTTTGCGGCGCTCAACGCAAACGCGTCCGCGTCCGCGTCCGCGTCCGCGTCCGCGGACGCGGCCGACGCGCGCCTGCTCTCGCCGTCCTACCCGGCCAACCTGCTGGCGCCCGGCGGCGCGTTCGCCGAGCAGCGCGCCAACCTGGCGCACCACGACTCGCTGTTCCTGTCGCTGCCGCCGCAGCAGGGCGAGGGTCGGCTGTCGGTCGTCGGGGGTGCCGGCGGCGGCGCCCCCACGACGGACCCGTCGCGGTCGGCCACCATGGTCTCGACGGACTACGCCTTTATTCCCGACAGCCAGCCGCAGGCGCACGGCGGCGAGCGTGCGCACAGCGCCTACGACAGCCGGTCGGGCACGATGCTCGACGCGCAGGCGTACTTTTCCGACTTTGCCGGGCAGCAGGCGTACGACCAGGCGGAGTACGGCGGGGCGCAGCGCTACTCGGCCGCCGGCGAGCCGTTCTCGCCGGGCCTGGGCGCGCGCTACTCGGCGGGCGACGCGTTCTCGCCGACGGCGGCGACGGCGCCGCCGATGCTGACGGCCAGCGACCTGCCGGCGGCGGACGCGCTGCAGTACCAGATGCCGCTGGAGCCGCGCGACGTGCCGTTTGCCATCTACGACCCGCACGACGGCACCACGGCCATGTCGCGGTTCGACAACATTGCGGCGGTGCTGCGGCACCGCGGGCGCACGACGGCCAAGCGGCCGGCGTACTGGGTGCTGGACAGCCGCGGCAAGGAGACGGCGTCGATCACGTGGGAGAAGCTGGCGGCGCGGGCGGAAAAGGTGGCGCAGGTGATCCGCGACAAGAGCTCGCTGTACCGCGGCGACCGCGTGGCGCTGGTGTACCGCGACGCGGAGATTATCGAGTTTGCGATTGCGCTGCTGGGCTGCTTCATCGCCGGCGTGGTGGCGGTGCCGATCAACGACCTGGGCGACTACGCCAAGCTCAACCTGATCCTGACGTCGACGCAGGCGCACCTGGCGCTGACGACGGAGAACAACCTCAAGGCGTTCCAGCGCGACATTACGACGCACAAGCTGACGTGGCCCAAGGGCGTCGAGTGGTGGAAGACCAACGAGTTTGGCAGCTTCCACCCCAAGAAGAAGGACGACGTGCCGCCGCTGTCGGTGCCGGACCTGGCCTACATTGAGTTCTCGCGCGCGCCCACGGGCGACCTGCGCGGCGTGGTGCTGAGCCACCGCACCATCATGCACCAGCTGGCGTGCCTCAGCGCCGTGGTGTCGACGGCGCCGGGCAACCGGGCGGCGGGCGGCGGCGGCGGCGACTCGTTTGCGGGCTCGTCGCTGCGCGACAAGAACGGGCGGCTGATGGGCGGCGGCGGCGGCAGCGGCGGCGGCAGCGAGATTGTGCTGTCGTACCTGGACCCGCGGCACGGCATCGGCATGATCCTGGCGGTGCTGTTTGCCGTGTACGGCGGGCACACGGTGGTGTGGCTGGAGCGCAAGGCCACGGAGGCGGCCGGGCTGTACGCGCACCTCGTGTCCAAGTACAAGGCCACGCTGATGGTGGCCGACTACCCGGGGCTCAAGCGCAACGTGTACAACTACCAGTCGGACCCGATGACGACGCGCAACTTCAAAAAGGGCATGGAGCCCAGCTTCCACGCCGTCAAGCTGTGCCTGATCGACGCGCTGACCGTCGACCCCGAGTTCCACGAGATCCTGGCGGACCGCTGGCTGCGGCCGCTGCGCAACGCCCACGCGCGCGAGGTGGTGGCGCCCATGCTGTGCCTGCCCGAGCACGGCGGCATGGTGATTAGCGTGCGCGACTGGCTGGGCGGCGAGGAGCGCATGGGCTGCCCGCTGAAGCTGGAGGTGGGGGGCGAAGACGGGGGCGGCGGGGACGCGGACGCGGGCGCGGACGCGGATGCCGGCGCGGACACAAACACCGGCGCGGACACAAACGCCGACGACACCACGCCCCAGCGCGCGCCCGACACCGCCTTTGGCTCGCTGCTCGGCGGCACCACGAGCAAAAAGGAGCAGCGCGCGGCCAACGAGCTCAGCGAGGTGCTGCTGGACGCCGAGGCGCTCAAGACCAACGAGGTGGTGGTGCTGGCCATGGGCGAGGACGCGCGCAAGCGCCAGGGCGAGCCCGGCACGGTGCGCGTGGGCGCCTTTGGCTACCCGATCCCCGACGCCACGCTGGCCGTGGTCGACCCCGAGACGTGCCTGCTGTCGTCGCCGCACACGGTGGGCGAGATCTGGGTCGACTCGCCGTCGCTGTCGGGCGGCTTCTGGGCGCTGCCCAAGCACACGGAGCAGATCTTCCACGCGCGGCCGTACCGGTTTGCGCCGGGCGACCCGACGCCGACGGCCGTGGAGCCCGAGTTCCTGCGCACCGGCCTGCTGGGCACCGTGGTCGAGGGCAAGGTGTTTGTGCTGGGGCTGTACGAGGACCGCATCCGGCAAAAGGTCGAGTGGGCGGAGCGCGGCGGCGGCGGCGGCGATGCCGGCGTCGACGCCGACGGCGGCCTCGCCGAGTACCGCTACTTTTTCGTGCAGCACATTGTCATCTCGATCCTGCGCACGATCCCCAAGATCTTTGACTGCTCGGCCTTTGACGTGTTTGTCAACGACGAGCACCTGCCGATCGTGCTGCTGGAGACGACGGCGGCGTCGACGGCGCCGGCGACCACGGGCGGCCCGCCGCGCCAGCTGGACACGGCGCTGCTCGACTCGCTGGCGCAGCGCTGCATGGACGTGCTGCTGCAGACGCACCACCTGCGCGTGTACTGCGTCCTGATCACGGCGCCCAACGCGCTGCCGCGCGTGCACAAGAACGGGCGGCGCGAGATCGGCAACATGCTGTGCCGGCGCGAGTTTGACGCCGGCAACCTGGCGTGCGTGCACGTCAAGTTTGGCGTCGAGCACGCCGTGCTGAACCTGCCGTGCGGCGTCGACCCGCTGGGCGGCGTGTGGTCGCGCGCGGCGGCGGCGGCGCGCGCGCGCGTGCTGGCCGGCGCCGACAACCAGTACTCGGGCATCGACCGGCGCGAGGTGGTCATGGACGACAAGACGTCGACGCCGCTCAACACCTTTTCCAGCATCACGGACCTGGTGCAGTGGCGCGTGGCGCGCCAGGCCGAGGAGCTGGCCTACTGCACCATTGACGGGCGCGGCAAGGAAGGGAAGGGCATCACGTGGAAGAAGTTCGACACGCGCGTGGCCGCCGTGGCCATGTACCTCAAGAACAAGGTGCGGCTGCGCGCGGGCGACCACGCCGTGCTCATGTACACGCACTCGGAGGACTTTGTGTTTTGCGTGCACGCGTGCCTCGCCCTGGGCATCGTGGTGGTGCCGATGGCGCCGATGGACCAGAACCGGCTGTCCGAGGACGTGCCGGCGTTCCTGCACCTCGTGGCCGACTTCCAGGTCAAGGCCGTGCTGGTCAACAGCGAGGTCGACCACCTGCTCAAGCTCAAGACGGTGGCGCAGCACATCAAGCAGTCGGCGCAGGTGCTCAAGCTGGCGGTGCCCAGCACGGCCAACACGTCGCGGCCGCCCAAGCAGACCAGCGGCCTGCGCGACCTGGGCCTGACCATGCAGGCCGCCTGGGTGCAGCCGGCGCACGCGGCGCTCGTGTGGACCTACTGGACGCCCGACCAGCGCCGCGTGGCCGTGCAGCTGGGCCACGACACGCTGCTGGCCATGTGCAAGGTGCAAAAGGAGACGTGCCAGATGACCAGCGCGCGCCCCGTGCTCGGCTGCGTGCGCAGCACCACCGGCCTCGGCTTCGTGCACACCTGCCTCATGGGCATCTACATTGGCACGCCCACCTACCTGCTGTCGCCCGTCGAGTTTGCCCAGAGCCCGGCCTCGCTGTTCCTGACGCTGTCGCGCTACAAGATCAAGGACACGTACGCCACGCCGCAGATGCTCGACCACGCCATGCTGACCATGCCGGGCAAGGGCTTCACGCTGCACGAGCTCAAGAACATGATGATCACGGCCGAGGGCCGCCCGCGCGTCGACGTCTTCCAAAAGGTGCGCCTGCACTTTGCCGCCACCGGCCTCGACCGCACCGCCATCAACACCGTGTACGCGCACGTGCTCAACCCCATGGTGGCCTCGCGCTCGTACATGTGCATCGAGCCCATTGAGCTGTGGCTCGACACCAAGGCGCTGCGCCGCGGCCTCGTGCTGCCGGTCGACCCCGGCGCCCGCAGCTACGACTACAACAACACCGCCCCCACCGCCACCGCCGGCGCGCTGCTCGTGCAGGACTCGGGCATGGTGCCGGTGTCGACGCAGATTGCCATTGTCAACCCCGAGAGCCGCCAGCTGTGCCTGGACGGCGAGTACGGCGAGATCTGGGTCGACTCCGAGGCCTGCGTCAAGGGCTTCTACGGGTCGCGCGACCTCTTTGACAAGGAGCGCTTCGACGCGCGCACCGTCGACGGCGACCCGGGCATCCGCTACGTGCGCACGGGCGACCTGGGCTTCCTGCACAGCGTGCGCCGGCCCATCGGCCCCAGCGGCGCCCAGGTCGACATGCAGGTGCTCTTTGTGCTCGGCAGCATCGGCGAGACCTTTGAGATCAACGGCCTCTGCCACTTTCCCATGGACATTGAAAACGCCGTCGAGCGCTGCCACCGCATCATCGTGCCCGGCGGCTGCGCCGTCTTCCAGGCCGGCGGCCTCGTCGTCGTGCTCGTCGAGGTCGCCCGCAAGGCCTACCTCGCGTCGATTGTGCCCGTCATTGTCAATGCCATCCTCAACGAGCACCAGATCGTCGTCGACATTGTCGCCTTTGTCAACCGCGGCGACTTTCCGCGCTCGCGCCTCGGCGAGAAGCAGCGCGGCAAGATCCTCGCCGGCTGGGTCTCGCGCAAGATGCGCACCATGGCGCAGTTTTCCATCCGGGACATGGCCGCGATCGACGAGCTGGGCGCCAGCAACAGCGGCCCCGACGCCAACCGCGCCAGCCTCAGCAGCATGCGCAGCGCCGGCCCGGGCGGCACCAGCAGCGCCGGCCCGCCGCAGATCCTGGAGCAGCGCGAGCTCGAGCAGCAGCACGACACCGGCAGCCTGCCGCCGCCCTCCTTTGGCGCCGTGGAGATGCCGGCCGACGACAGCGTGCGGCCGTCCACAGACTACGCCCACGACTACGACGAGGCGTACGGAAACGACGACGGCAGCGACGGCCACGACAACAACAACGACGTCCTGACGCCGACGCAGGCCCACGCCGGCATGCTGTCCGTGCGCAACGCGGACCACGCCGACGACGACGCCGCCCGGCCCCCGCCGCCCGTCGGCCGCAAGCCCATCCCGCGCAAGGGCCTGCACTCGCCGTCCCTGCACGCGACCGCGCCCCAACCCCGGCAGCCGCAGCAGCAGCACGAGCTGTTTCTGCCCGGCGTCGACGGCCGGCCGTCCCTCGGCGAGGACTGGCAGCTGAGCCAGGCCATGTACAGCAGCGCCGGCCACGTCGCGGGCTCCCTCGGCATCGGCGGCGGCAGCAGCAGCACGGCCGCCGGCCGGCCGGCGTCGGCCGACGACGAATGGGCGCGCGAGGCCATGCGCGGCCTCAGCCTCGCCGACGACCTGCCCCGGCCGTAACGTGGGAGGAACAGGTGGTGCGGTGGCGTCTGGAGGATATGTACAGTATTTTGGTCTGATCTTTTACTGGCAGAACAAAGGCCTGAATAAAACGTATGAAAAACTTCTACCCAGCCAGGCCACGCGACTCAAATTGCAAAACAAACTTTTCTGCCTTCTCGACCGGTCACGACACCGGCCCGGCGTGGACCGGCCCCGCGTGGACGACGCGGCCGTTTTCGAGCACGACGGAAAAGTCGGCGTCGCGCACGGCCTCGACGCGGTGGGCAATGGTGATGACGGTGCTGTGGCGGAGCTCTTGGCGCAGCACCTCCTGGATGTGGAGGGCCGTCTTTTTGTCGATGGAGGCGGTGGCCTGGCTTGTTAGGGAAGAACAGACAGACGGAACAGAAACACGCACAACGCACCTCGTCGAGAATGACAATGGGGCTGCGGCGCAGGACGGCGCGGCCGAGGCCGATGAGCTGGCGCTGGCCCTGGCTCATGTTCTTGCCGCCGCCGTCGACGCGGCTGTGCAGCGCCAGGTCGGCGGCGCCGTCGGCGAGGACGCGGCGCAGCACCAGCGCGCAGTCGCGGTCGGCGTGCTCGCCCAGCGGGTCGAGGTTCTCGCGCAGCGTGCCCGGGAAGAGGACGGGGTCCTGCGCGACAAAGCTGATGCGCTGGCGCAGCGCGTGCTTGTTGACGGTGGCCACGTCCAGGGCGCCGATGTGGAGGGTTCCTTTTCTCCTGGGCACCGTGTCGTTGTCATCGCCGCCGCCGCCGCCGCCGTCCGGCAGGACGGTGCCCAGCAGCGCCAGCGCCAGCGTGCTCTTGCCGGAGCCGGTGCGGCCGGTCACGGCCACGGTGGACCCGGCCGGGATGCGCAGGGTAATGTCGCGCAGGCTCGGCTCGAGGTGCGGCGCGTAGCGGAACGACGCGTGGTCAAAGACAATGTCGTCGCTGGTCGTGGGCCAGGCGGCGGGCGGGTCGACGGCGCCGACGGGCTCGCGGTCGAGGTCGAGCAGCTCGACGACGCGCTCGACCGACACAAACTGCATCTGCAGCTCGCCGTAGCGGCGGCACAGCACCTGGGTGGCGTTGACAAAGTTGGCGGCGGCGGTCAGCACAAAGGCCACGAGCCCGCTGGACAGGCCGGTGCCGAGCGCGGTCAGGGTCAGCGCACAGGTCGACAGCGCGGTCAGCGCGTTGAAGCGCCACTGCAGCCAGGCCTGCAGCGCCCAGTAAAAGTGGTCCATGCGCTGGAAGGCGTCGGTGGTGCGCACGAGGCGCGCCTGGAAGTGCGGCTGCACGCGGAAGGCGCGCACCGTGGTCAGGCCGTCGAGCAGCGTGCCAAAGTTGGACATGAGCGGCGACAGCGAGACCATCTCGAGGCGGCGCAGCGCCTGCGACGCGGGCAGGAAGCGGAAGAAGACGAGCACAAAGGCGGCGGTCAGGAAGACGGCCATGGCCAAAAACGTCGGCGTGGCCGACGCGATGACCAGGATGGACGCCATCCAGGTGAGCGCAAACCACGCGCAGCGGTGGATCTGCTGGGCGACGGCGCCGTCCATGGTGCCAATGTCCGAGGTGACGCGGTTCATCAGGCGGCCGACGGGCGTGACGTCAAAGAAGCGGAACGGCGCCGTGCTGACGCGCTCCATGGCCTGGCGGAACACCTGCCGGCCGGCCGTGTAGGTGATGGCGATCAGCACGAGGTCGCCGAGCGTGCGGAAGAGCAGCGAGAGGAGCGACAGCGCGGCGAAGCAGCCGAGCCACGGCAGCACGTTGTCCTCGGGCGGCGGCAGGCGGAGGTGGGTCGTGCCGGGCCACGTCCACGCTGTCAGCGGGCGCACGGGGTGCAGAGCGCCGGCGGTGGCCAGCAGGCCGCCGCTCGCCTGCACGAGCATGGCCGGAGGCGGCGCGCCGGCCGTGGCGTCGCCGTACGCCTCGCCCCAGACCTTGAGAAAGTAAAAGTAGAGAATCTTGGCGGCGCGGAAGCCGACAAAGGCCAGGACGACCAGCAGCCACCAGTGCGCGCCGCCGGCCTTGATGTAGCGCCAGTACACGGACAGCATGACGCCGCCGTGGGCGCGGTGCTCCTGCTCGATGAACGTGGGGGTGTTTTCCGGGGAGTCGTCTTCCGGGGAGTCGTTTTCTGCCGTCGATGCGGTGGTGCTGTCCTCGCTCTCGCCGTGCTCGCCGGCACCGCTCTCGCCGGCTGCGCCGGCTGCGCGGTGATCCACCCTTCTGACGTGCTCGTCGCTGACCTCGTAGACCTGGTCGGCGTACGCAGCGGCCAGGTCCATGCGGTGCGTGACAAACACGACGAGGCGGTCGCGCAGCAGCCCCGACGCCGGCGCAAACAGGCGCTGCATGACGGCGGCGGCGGTGCCGTGGTCGAGCGCGGCAATGGGGTCGTCGACGAGCAGGATGCGGGCGCGGCTGTAGACGGCGCGGGCGAGCGCCACGCGCGCCTTTTGGCCGCCCGACAGGCCGATGCCGTTCTCGCCGACGGGCGAGCGGTCGCCGGCCTCGAACGCGGCAAAGTCGGGCAGCAGGCAGCAGGCGTCGACCACGCGGCGGTAGCGCGCCTCGTCGTACGGCGCGCAGAACAAGATGTTGTCGCGCACCGTCATGCTCTGCAGCCACGGCGTCTGGGCGCAGTAGCCAATGGTCTCGGGCGGCACCGCGCGCGTGCCGCCGTGCTGGTCCATCTCGCCCAGCAGCGCCATCAGCAGCGCCGTCTTGCCGGCGCCGACCTGGCCGCAGACCACGACCAGGCCGGCGCCGCGCGCGGCCAGGTTGACGCGGGCCAGGACGGGGCGGTCGGCCGCGGGCCACGAAAAGGCGGCGTCCTCGACGGTGATGGAGAGGGGGAGCGGGGGGCGGAGGATGTTGTCGCCGTCACCGCTGTCGCCGCAGTCGGCGTCGCCACCCCCCCCCTCACCCCCCCCCTTGTCCGGCTCCGCCATAAACGCCTCGATGCGCCGGATGGCCACGTGCGCGTTGAGCAGCATCGTGATGAGGTCTGGCAGCTCGCGCAGGCTCTGCTCGAGCAGGTTGAACAGGTTGAGCGCCGGAAAGGCCACGTCGACGGTCAGCGGGCGCTGCTCGACCACGGTGTAGGCGTAAAAGGCGGCCACGGGGAAAAAGGACGCGGCCAGCTGGTTGACCACGGCGATGCTCTTCTGGACCAGGCTGGCGACGACGCGCAGCCGCAGCTCCGTCTGGCGCGCCGCCAGGATGCGCGCCAGCCAGCGGTCCTGCCAGTCGTACCAGCGCAGGTGGCGCAGGGCCTCGATGAACTGCGCCGTCAGCTGCAGCTTGACGTCGGTGACGGCGCGGCGCGCGCGCTCCCAGCGCACGAGCACGCGCACCGTGTAGGCGTTGACGAGCTGCGCGGCCACGACGACGAGCACGCCAAAGAGCGACGCGCCGCCGAGCACGCGCCACAGCAGCACGATGGACAGGACAAAGTTGAGCGGCTTGGTGAAGAGCGTGGGGAACTCCCAGAAGCGCTGCGCCACCTCGTACACGTCGTTGCGCATGAGGTTGAGGATTTTGCCGGTGGACGCCGGCCCGCTGGTGCTGGCACTGCCGGCCTCCCCCCGAAACGTAAACGCCTTGCGGCGCAGCGTCTTGTCGTAGATCATGGTGATGAGCTCGCCGCGGCAGCGCTCGTAGCAGCGCCGCGTGAACCACAGCGCAAAGATGCCGGCCTGCGCGCGCGCCAGGTTGGCCGCGCAGATGAAGACGGCGTAGACGGCCGCCACGCGCACGCTGGCCGCGGGCCCCTGCATGGCCGCCAGCAGCTGCTTGAGCAGCACGATCGGCAGCATGGCGAGCACCGAGTCGAGGACGCCGAGCAGCGACGTGATGATGAGGTCGGGCGCGTTGGCCTGGACGATGCGGGCCGTGACGGAGCCCCGGACGGCGCGGAACAGCCGGGACAGGCGCGCGTGCTGGAACTCGTAGGGCAGGTGCCACACGTCCTCGTCCTGCAGCTGGCGCGCGGCGCCCAGGCCGATCAGCGGCGCCATCCAGCTGACCGTCATCCACTGCCACAGGCTGAGGCTGTCTTCGGGGCTGCGCAGCTTGCTCGACGGCGTCTCAAACGGCGCCGCGATGCGGTCGCCGTCGCCGCCGGCGCCCCGCCGCGGGTCGCGCATCGGCATGGCCAGCAGCACGGCCACCGCCAGCCCGGTCACGCCCGTCTCGGCCAGCCACGTCAGGTTGCGCGGCCACTGCGCCAGCGCCGGGACGCCCACGAGCAGCGCAAGCTGGACCACCAGCGTGCCGGCGTAGATGAGCAGGACGGCGCCGGGGAGCGACCGCGGGCGGTCAATGGCGAGGACGAGGGAGGAAATGAACTCTGAGGTTAGTGAGAGAGGAGAGGAGAGGGGAGGAGAGGAGAAAGAAAAAGAAAACTCACACAAGGCACAACCGGCGTCAGATATAGCTCTCCGTGCCCCGCCGCAAAGCTCAGCAGCAGGCTCGTGGCCACGCCGGCCACGGAGAGGACCAGCAGCGTGGCCGCCATCAGGTGCCACGACGGGACCGTGAGCGTCGCGAAGCCGCCGCCGATGCTCACCGGCCGCACGCTGACGAAGCTGCCGCGCCCGCCAAAGCCCACGACGGTGCTGGCGCTGTCGTCGCTGTCTGGCGCGTCCGGCGCGTCCGGCGCGACGGCTTCAACGGCAATCTCCACGGCCGCCTCGGCGTCACCGTCACCGTCACCGTCGACGGCCGCCTCGTCGTCCTCCGTGGCAAAGCCGCGGAGCCAGGCCGGCCGGCGGCGCCACACCGGGCGCAGGCCGTAGCGGCCGGCAAGCACGACCAGCGCCAGCCCCGCGGGCAGGTAGGCAACGACGCCGGCGCAGCCATCGCCAAAGGTCGCGCTCCGGGGGATCTGATGCGGTCAGCTGTGTGATCTGCGCTATCGTGGTCTGTTCGGACATGGAGCCGCGGCCGAACTGCCCGTTGGAGGGCGCACTCACCCACACCTGCTGGCAGCGAGAAGAGCAAGGCCCAATGCGGTTCATCCAGCCCGGGGACGACATGTCCCGCGCGGACAGCCCACGATGCGAAGAAGAGCGTCCGCGTCGAGCCCAAAGGAGGACAGGAGGACGTCAAAAAGGAGGACAGGGGAGGGCGGAGAAGGCGAAGAAGGCGCGCTCGAGGCAGGAGCGAGGCAGGAGCGAGGCAGGAGCGAGGCGGAGGCAGGAGCGAGGCGGACGATGAGTACAGGGAAGGAACGAGAAGGCCCGGCTGCCACGTAGCCCAACAAGATGACAAGCAAAGAGGGAGAACGAGAGAACGAGAGAGGACCGAAAGACTCGGTGAAACACACACGTACACACGTGTAGCCCACGCTGGACAACGCCAATTCGTCGACAGCTTCCGCAGCGCTGTGGAGAGGTCGTGTACGTCGCTCGAGTCGCGCCCCACATGGCGTCATTGGCGCGGCTGGGCTCCGGCACCGAAGTCGGCCTTGCGGGCAGGAGCGACCCTGAAGCGACCCTGAAGCGAAAAAGAGACGATGCATCCGAGAGACGACGCGACAAACGCGACGACTAGCAGCACGGCACGGAAAACAGCCCGCGCATCCGGCGACGGCCCACGCGACGCCTCGGGGCAGCACCCGCAGGCCTGCGTCTTCACCGCTCCCGCGATGTGTGGCCCTGCGCCGGCATGCGCTGCCGCCAGTCCTATTCGGGCATCCGGCGGCTTGGCGGACTCGAGGCGGACGACGAGCTGCATGCAGCGCCCTGCAGGACCCGGCCCAGCTGCAGCTGCGGCTAGCAAGGTGTGCCGTCGCGGCGTCTCGTGCTGTGGCGGCCGGGCCCAGGTGCACAGTGTGATGCATCGACCACACCTCATGGTCTGCTGACCGGCCAGACCCATTGCCTCTGCTCTCCAAGTTCCTTTACGAGTACAAGTGATGCGCACTGCTATTCGAAAAGGCACATGAAAAAGTCCCAGCTGGCCGGGTGTACAACCCGGCACCAGCCAGGGCGTTTGCTGTGGGCAGGTTCTGCAAAATCAATGCATGGAAAGCGTATCGCAAGCCATGAAAAGAAGTGTTTGTACTTGTGCCGTGCTTTGAAATGCTGCAGCTTGATTGGCGTTGCAATAGAGTTGTCAGCGGCTCTGATCCGCCTTGAGTACACGTACGGTCGTGTAGGGGCTGTAGACTGTCTGCCTGTCTTTTGCTGTCTACTTCAGGGACACGAGAGAAGAGCCGCAGAGCAGGCCAAATAACAAATTGTAATGTAGAGCTTCTTTCAAAGAGGCTCCAGAATGTTTTGGGCTTGGCCGGTTATGAATCCTTTCAACATGTCAGGTACGGTGAAGAGACGAGGAAAAAAAAGAAAAAATAGGCACTGTCTGATGGATGCATCTCAGCCCAATGAAAATGAATACTAAATACGACACACCGAGCATGACCCTACTCCATCTCGGTGAAGCACGGACGAATCCCAGACACACGAAAGACGGGACCAGACGAAAAGGGCCATTTATTTTTTCATCTCGCTTCGTTCTTCTCTCTGCCCGGACAAACAATCGTCACGACCTCACGAACCACCTGCTCGTCTCGGCGGCTGCTCGACGGTGACGATTGGCCGTTGGGTAGGGGTGGAGAGGCCTAAGCCCGGGTGGGCAAAGCAGGCAGTTTCTTTATTTAGACAGGCGAGTACGATAGTAAGATACTCGTGAATCAAACGCAGTCGCTGACGGCAAGATGAGAGGTAAGTAAGGAAAAGAAATGAAAAGAAATGAGGGCAAAAGAAAAGAAAAGAAAACGAAAAGAGAGAAAGAAGAAAGAAAACAAAAAAAAGGCACCGGCAGGAATCTGAGACAAGCTTTGTTAGAGAGCCCGGGCCGCGGTTTGATGATCCTTGCGTCTCGTGCGCCGAGCAACGGCTGTCTGGTGGTTCGAGTCGTGCCGTGGTGCGACGCTTCAAGACGATACGACGTACGAGTACCCGTAAACGAGAGATGGGATTTGCACATGGCATTCTCCCATGGGATTCTGGTTTGGTCTGTTTGTGAGATTCTGTTTGCCGTTCTGTCGCCCCTTTTCGCTTCCCTTCTTTCCTCTTCCCTTTGATTCTTGTCTTTCTCGTCACTCTCACCACCCACCACCCTCCTTTCTTGTCTCCTCGCTGGCCGCGGAGCGTTATTGCTGGTCAATCGTTTCTTTCGTTCATCTTCGTCGTCTTGTTGCCTCTCGCTGTTCTGCCACTCGTTTTGTTACGCCAACGTCCACCATCTCCAACCCGGACACGCCCTGCTCACACCACCTCACACCACCACCATGGGCCAGCACTTTTCCGTCGTCTTCCCCGACACGTCCAAGGACGTCATCAGCCCGACCGACGCCGTCGCCGAGCTCATCCTCGCCGTCGCCTGGGGCGGCACGTTCTACGCCATCGGCATGATCTTTACCACCGTCCAGATCATCGACCGCTGGCGCGGCCCGCGCGACGACAACCCGACGGAGCTGGGGGCCGTGCTCGGGGCGCTGCTGCTGTCGGCGGCGTGGCCGGCCGTGCTCGTCATTCTGGCGATCAGCAGTCGATGAGGGAGTCGGGAAGTGGCGGCGGCGGTGGCAGCAACGACAAGAAGAGCAGCAGCATGGACAAGTACGGCGATCCGGCACGGCGCCCGTCACGGCAATGGACAGAGAGTGCTCGCCGGCAGGCAGCACGCCGTGGCTGGCCATGCGCTGTAGGGAGGATACAGTGGACGCTGTGGCCGGCTATGGCGGACGATACAGTGGACGCTGAGGCGCCAAGGCTATAACGAACGATGCAGTGCGGCTGGCGGGCGTTTTGTGTAATTGTCTTTTTCGTACATTACAACTTTTATTTGTGGTTGCTTTGTCTGGCCCGTGTACGCCGGAGACCTCGCTTCCATCGCTGATTCATAAAGTAGAGCAATACTCAGCGTCGTCCGCTAACGACGCCGCCACCGACGCTGCACTGACGTAATTACAGTGACAGCCTATATACGGTATGTACTACTTGCACTCTGCTCCACTGCTTCACACCTGAAACTGCCGTCCTCTTCCCCTTTCCTCGCATCCTCTCGTCATGCCGGATCTCTTCACCGACCCCGCCGTCCTCAGCCTGCTGTCCGCGTCGCTGGTCCTGCTGCTGGCCCACGTCTACACCACCGCCGTGCTTGCGCGCCCGCCCGTGCCGGCCATGAAAGCCTGGGTCGTGGTCAAGAACGGCGCGCCCGCCGAGGCGCTGGCCCTGCGGGAGGTCGGCGCCGGCGACGCTGCCGCGCCGGCCGGGCAGCCGCCCGCGCCCAAGGGCAGCGACATTGTCGTGCGCGTGACGCACGCGGCGCTCAACCCGGCGGACCTGCACTTTATGCGGCACATCCCCGCGTGGCTGCCGTTCCGGCGCCACGCCACGCCCGGGCTCGACTTTGCCGGCGAGGTCGTGGCGCTGGGCCCGCAGGCGGCGGCCGCGCCGGCGCACGCGGCCGCGCCGCTGGCCGTGGGCGCGCGCGTCGCCGGCTGCATGAGCGTGGGGCTCGTGGCCGCGGGCCGCGGCGCGCTGGCCGCGTACGTGACCGTGCCGGCCGAGCTGGTGGCGCGCCCGCCGCCGGCGCTGGGCGGGCCGGCCGCGGCCGGGCTGCTGGGGTGCGCGGGCCAGACGGCGCACCTGGCGTCGACGGACGCGGCGGCCGAGGCGGTCTTCGCCGCCGCCCCCTCCCCCAACACGCCGCCGCCGCGCGTGCTCGTCAACGGCGCCAGCGGCGGCGTGGGCTCGCTGCTCGTGCAGATCAGCAAGGCGCGCGGCGCCTACGTGGCCGCCGTGTGCTCGGCCGCCAACGCCGCGCTCGTGCGCGGCCTCGGCGCCGACGAGGCCATTGACTACCGCGCGCACGACCCGCTGCCCGCGCACCTCGCCGCCGCCTACAGCGGCGCCGCCGGCGCCGCGCCCCCGTTCGACCTCGTCTTTGACTGCGTCGGCGACCAGCCGCTCTTCACGCACAGCCCCGCCTACCTGGCGCCGCGCGGCGCCGTGCTGTGCATCGTCGGCGGCCCCTCCCAGGGCGTCGTGCCCTTTGTGCGCAACAAGATGGTCCCCGCCCTGCTCGGCGGCACGCCGCGCACCTACAAGCTGCTGGCGCTGGCGCCGTCCGGCGCGCGCGCCCGCGCCGTGGCCGCCTGGGCCGCCGACGGCACGCTGCGCCAGATGCCCGTCGACGCCGTCTACGCCATGCGCGACGTCGTGGCCGCGTACGAGAAGCTGGCCACGAAGCACGCGCGCGGCAAGATTATCATTGACGTCGCGGGTGACGTCGCGGGTGAAGCCAAGTAGGCTGGATGTTTTGGATGTTTTAGTTTTGGATGTTTTAGTTTTGGATGTTTTAGTTTTGGATGTTTTAGTTTTGGATGTTTTAGTTTTGGATGTTTTGATGTTTTGCCATGTTTTTGATTAGATTTTTAAATAACACGGAGTCCTCTTTCCATCGTGCCATTGTTAGGCCAGTGCATCTCGTGCTGCTCGGCCGAGTCCGTCTGTATAAAGAGCAACGGCCTCGCGGCCAGGGATCACTGTCACGGCGGGCAGGCTGGTGACTGGTAGGCGGGGACGAGCCAGGCAGGCAGTGGTAATATTCTGACTAAATAGGCACAGGTAGGGGACAGGGTGAAGACGAAGACGTAGCTCGAGGAGCTACAATACAGGATGCAGGCGGAAGTCAGACTAAATACAGGGTTCAGGGGTTAGGCGGTGTACGGCGGCAGTATACCTGCCGGGCTGGTCTGTGACATTACTCCCCTCCTCCACGGCCGAGCTCCGTCAAGGCCGGGGTCCAGGCTTATGGGGGTAGCGGCGGTGAAAGTTTTGCACCAGCTGCGCGGCGTTCTCCAGGTACGCGGCGGGCTCTGCGGTGGGCTCGTCGTAGCCCACCCACTTGACCACGTACTTCAGACGGCGGCCTCCACGGCCGCGGGTCTCCTAGTAAGAGTCGAGGATTTCTTCTACCTCGTATTCTTCTCCGCCGGCCACCTCGACGTGTGGCGGTGGGTCAGGCCTTTGGCCGGGCAAGGGTTCGTTGTCGGCAGGTCTTAAACGGTTCACGTAAAAGACCGGGTGAATCCTCATCGAGGACGGCAGGTCGAGGCGGTAAGCGTGGGTGCCAACCACTTCGGCGACGCGGAACGGGCCGAGGTTTTTCCAGTCTAACTTCTTTTGCGGGCGGGCGGTGCGGACGTTACGGGCGTCGAGCCAGACGTACTGGCCTACTCGGAAGCGGCGGGCAGGACGGCGGTGGCGGTTCGCCTGGGACTCATAGCGGGCTTGGGCAGCGACTAGTTCGGAGCGGGCGTAGTCGAGGATCTCTTCCATTCGGGCGGCGAACCGTTCGGAATCTCTCTGGGCGGCGGACGGGGTAGACAGGTCGATGGGTTCGAACCCCATCCGGGGGTGGAAGCCGTACGTTAAGAAGAACGGCGACAGGCCGGTGCTTTCGGAGGTCTAGGAGTTGATGGCGAATTCGGCTAACGGCAGCCATTCCTCCCAGTCGTCTTGTAAGTAGGACACGTACGCGCGTAAGTATTATTCTAAGCCGGCGTTGGCTCTCTCGGTTTGGCCGTCTGTCTCGGGGTGGTACGCAGTCGACAAGGCACTAGTGATCTTCAGGCGTCTCATCAGGTGTCTCCAAAATTCGGACACGAATTAGCTTCCGCGGTCGGACACGACTGACCGGGGCAGGCCGTGCAGCTTCCATACGTGGTGGGCATACAAGCGGGCGGTCTCTTCGGCGTTACAGGTCCCCTAGCAAGGAATAAAGTGGCGCATTTTAATCAAGCGGTCGATCACAACAAGGATCGCGTCGTGCTTGCCGCTCGCGGGCAGGTGCGTAATAAAGTCCATCGAGATATGTTACCAAGCGCGTTCGGAGATCGGTAAGGGTTTTAAAAGGCCCTGGTGGCCTTCACGGGACGGGTTGCTTCTTCGGCATATTTAACACTTCCTCACCCACTAGGTCACATAGTGTAACATGCCGGGCCAGTAAAATTCTCGGGATAAGAGGTCGTACGTCTTCGCGCGGCCCGGGTGGCCGGCGACGGGGGCGTCGTGGCAGCGGCGTAATAGTTCTGCTTTTAAGTCTGGGCTGTCGGGCACGTATAAACGGTTCTAGTAATATAAACGGCCGTCTCGCTCTTCGCATTTTACGAGCGTAACCAACGGATGGCGGTCGGCCGAGGTTCGGAGTGCGGTTTAAATCGAGCGGACCGTCTCGTCCGTTTCGTACGCTCGAGACATTTAATCTTCCAAGTTATCGGGCAAGGCCATTACCTTTAAACGTAAACACGGGGCCAGGTTATAACTTTTTAACACGACTTAGCTTTAATAATGGAGGCGATCATCCCCCTCCTCCGGGAGGTCCTTTAACCTCCTAGTCAGCGCGTCGGGCTTCGCTCCTTATTTCCCAAGGCGGTAAGTAATCTAAAAGTTAAAACGGGACAAGAATTCGGACCAACGGGCTTGGCGGCGGTTTAATAGCTTCGTTGTCGTAAAGTATTCCAAGTTTCAGTGGTCGGTGATAACCTGGATCGGGGACGGGGTGCCTTCTAGTTCAGGGCGCCATTCTTCGAAGCAACGGATGATGGCGAGTAACTCCTTATCGTAAATCTCGTAGTTGCACTCGGTGGTGGTATGCTTTTTCGAGAAAAAGGCAACAAGGCGGAGGACTCCGTCGTCGTCGCGCTGCGATAACACACCAGCGGACACGTAGTCCGACGCGTCGGTTTCTAGAACGACGTCCTTGCTCCAATCGAAGTGGGCTAAGACAGGTGTAGACGTAAACTTAACTTTTAAAGCTTAAAAAGCGGCTTCGCAAGCGGAGGACCAGTGGAACGGGACGTTTTTCTTAATTAAGTTAACGAGCGGGCTGATTACCTTCGAGTAATCTTGTATAAACCGGCGGTAAAAGTTACCGAAGCCGATAAAAGCTTATACGTCGGTGAGCTTCTTCGGGGTCTGCCAGTTAACGATCGTGGCAATCTTCTCGGGATTTATACGGACTCCGCCACAGCCAATTAAAAGGCCGAGGAACTTGGTTTCGGGAACGTAGAATTCGCACTTAAATATTTTTACGAATAGTCCTGCCTTACGTAAGGCTTGTAAGACCAGGCGGAGGTGTTCGGTGTGCTCTTATCGGGAGCGGCTGTAAATTAAGATGTCGTCTAGGTAAGCGGTGCAAAATATATCTAGGTGTTCGCGAAGGGCGTCGTTAATATATCGTTAGAACGTGGCGGGCGCGCCGGTCAGCCCAAACGGCATAACCAAGCTCTCGTACAGGCCGAAGCGGGTTCGGAAGGCGGTTAAGTACTCCTCTCCTTGCCGGACACGGATATTATTAAAGGCGGACACAATATCGATCTTAAAGAAGTAACGCATCCCGGACAGGTTATTCAAGGTTTCCTTCACAAGCGGTAACGGGTAGCGGTCCTTAACTGTGACGGCGTTAAGTGCGCGGTAGTCCACGCAAAAACGCAGGCCGCCGTCAGACTTTTGGACAAACAAGACGGGCGAGGCGACGGGGGAGGAGCTCGGGCGGATAAATCCTTTGCGTAGGTTCTCTTCTAGCCACTCCTTTAAGGCTAGCAGCTCGGTACGGGACATCGCGTATAGCGGGCCGAACGGCGGAGTCTTCCCGTCTACTAGCGGTATGTGGTGGTCGTACGGGCGGTGCGGGGGTAGCTTCTCAGCCTCCTTAAGCGAGAAAACGTCGGAGAAGTCGGCGATCTCGTCAGGTAACGGGTTTGGTCCTTGGTGGGCGGGAGTCGGGCGCTGGTCTTTTAACAAGTGGTCGATTTGTTCGACGGTAACGGTGTATAGGCGGTGTTCGTAGCGTTTCGCGTATAAGGTCGCGGCGCGTAAGGAGACGGGGGCGATGTCTCGGGTAGATAAGGCCTCGGGCCGGTCCGCGTGCGCACGTGGGCGGGCCTTGGCGGGGACGTTGTGTAACGCTTTTAACTTTTCGGGGCGGCCAGACACGTTGCAGTGCTAGCGGCAGTATTCGCTATCGAAAGATAACGTGTGGCCAGCGAAACGGACGGTCGGGTCGTGTTGTTTAAACCAAGGCATCCCTAACACGATCGGGTAGTGGGCGAGCTGCGTGACGAAAAACAGGGCGTTTTTCTGTACGTGGTCTTGGATACGTAGCTGGCCCCGGACATAGTGGGAGCAAGTCCCGCTCTCGGCGGTTCGGCCGTCGAACACCTCGATTTCGAAAGGGCGTCGTAGTGGCCACATCGGTAGCTGGCGCTCGCGCGCCCAGCTCTAGTCGATAAAGCATTTACCCTCAACACCGGTGTCGGCGAGGGCGTAGGTCGGAAAACGTCGGTCTCGGACGGTTAATTCGGCGGGCAGGATTATCAGGTCGGATCGTTGGTTGTATTCTTCCTTAACAGGAAGTCCATGGGCGGCGGCGGACGAAAGGCGGATCGGAAGACGGGGGGGCGCAACGGGCAAGGCCTGGATACGACTTACTCCAAGCGAGTCCCTTTTTTCGAAGACTGGGAAGAGTGGCCGGACGACCGCGACGAAAGGCGGGAGGAGCGGGAGCTGCGGCGCAGACTGCGTCGGCCGCGAGAGGGTCGGCGGGCGACGACGTCTTAGAGTTCGGGGGCGGTGGCGTGGCGGAGGCTTAAGGGGCGCTGGGGGCGGGTGTCTGGTTTAGGGTAAGAGGCGATAAGGTGGTTTTTCGAGCCACAACGGTAACACTCGCCGCGCTCGCGGCGCGTGTTCCGGCGTTGGTTAAATAGGTCTATCGCGTCCGCGTCGCGGGTGGCGATCGGTCGGGCGGTGGGTTTGGCGGGTTGGTCGGCGTGGCCCCAGGCGGGCCGAGGGTTCCGTGGCTCGCGGGTGGTGGTTAACTGTATATAACGACGTTGGCGATTATCGAGGTTTTGAAGGAAGGTCGTGAACTCGGCGAAGGTTTGGGCGGCGGGCGGTGAGTGGTGGAGTAATATAGACTGTAACTCCCGGGACAGGTTGTTTTTTAAGAGTGACGAGAGCCCTCCCTCGTCCATCTCTCCCTTTAAGGCGAGGCGTTAGAACTCGGCGAGGTGGGCGTTAAAGTCTTTATGGGTCTGGCGGAGGCGGTATAGTTCTCGGCGGGCGCGGTTAACACGGTTAGGGTCACCGTACGCTTTATTTAAAAGGGTGAGTACGGCTTGGTAGTCCGGGATACGGCGGGGGTTATCGAGGTGCGGGAGGACTAAAGCGTAAGCGGCGCCTTTAAGGCGGTCGGCGACGTAAGCGATACGGGTAGTGGGAGTCGGGTAACGGTCTCGGTTTACCGTTATTTTCCGGCGGATTTGTGTCGTGAAGCGGCGAAGGTCGGTGGGGGTGCCATTAAACTTGTCAGGATCGGGGAGTCGTTCAGAAAGGCGGGAGGCGGCAGATTCGGGAGCAACAAGAGGAGTCGAAGCCAAAGCTGGGCCTTCGGGCACGTCAACAGGAGAAACCGGGGTGGTATTGGTCGGGGGCGTCGGTACAGTCGGGAGTGCCAAGCGCGTGGCTTGGTGTAGTTGGACACGGGCTTCCACGAGTTGGTTATTTAAGGAGTCGACGGAGCGGCGGCTCTCCTCGAGCCGGCTTTGGGTGTCGGTCAGGGAGGCGCGTAGGTCGGTCAACTCGCCTTCCTGCCGGCGCAGGAGTTCGTAGGTGGCCTGGAAATAGCTGGCCCAGGCGAGCGGGTTTTCGGAGACGTGGGTGGTGAAGTCTTCGGGGCCCGAAGGCATCATCGGGGGTTCCGGCAGGGGGGTCATCTCGTCGGCGCCTATAGGTAGGAGCTACGTAATGTCACGGCGGGCAGGCTGGTGACTGGTAGGCGGGGACGAGCCAGGCAGGCAGTGGTAATATTCTGACTAAATAGGCACAGGTAGGGGACAGGGTGAAGACGAAGACGTAGCTCGAGGAGCTACAATACAGGATGCAGGCGGAAGTCAGACTAAATACAGGGTTCAGGGGTTAGGCGGTGTACGGCGGCAGTATACCTGCCGGGCTGGTCTGTGACAATCACGCAGATGTTGCTCGGCCTCGGTCAGGCCACGCAGCAGAAGAACAGACAGCAACAACGCTCTGCGAAGCTTTGTTCTCGGCCGAGCAAATAAAAGGACGAGACCGAGCCGAGATGACAGGCGGAATCAGCGTGCTCAGAGGAAATGATTTAAACGGCAAGGCAATCTCTCTTTTCGTTTTTTTATATCTATTTATCCCCCCCCCTTTTTCTTCCTTTCTTTTTTCCCTTTTTCTTCCTTATTTTTGGTTTTTGGTTTTACAGCACTCGTACGAGGACGCTGAAAGGTCGACTTTAGTGGCTTTAGTGCTCGCTACCCGCTGTCTCGGCTGTTGCCGCAGCTTTGCTGGGCCGAGCCACGCGCCCCACCTTCCCTTTCCCAACAAAAACCAATGTCCGGCAAGCTTGCTTGTTGAGCTGGTCGTCTTGCGGCAGCGCATACAAGACGTCTACGAAGGGCGCGACTCTGCTGTCCACGTCCGTCCACACGCCCACACGCTCACACGCCCACACGTGCCGATGCCGTCCAAGCCGCGGCCCGGCCGGCGGCCCCAAACGACGGCCATGCCGGCCGTCTTGTCCGCCTCGGCCGTCTCTTCCTCCTCGTCCGTCTCGCCTGCCTTGTCCACCTCCACCACCTCCTCGCCCTCTCCCCCCCTTCGGCCGCTGGCCCCCCGGCAGCCCGGCAAGAGCGCCCAGAAGCCCGGCGGACACAGCCGGCACGGCAGCAGCGCGAGCACGGCCAGCAGCAACGGCACCCCCGGCACCCCCGGCACCGCCACCCCCACCGGCCGGCCGAAGCGCGTGGCGTATGCGCTGCTGCGCTGGGACGACCTGCCGGCGTGGCGGCGCGACAACGCCTTTATCCGCAGCGGCTACCGGCCGACGTCGCACAGCTACATGGCGTCGCTGGGCAGCGTGCTGGGCCTGCACAACGAGTCGGTCAACATCTGGACGCACCTGGCCGGCGCCGTCGTGGCCGCCGTGCTGGCGCTGCTGCTGCACGTCGACGTCGGCGCCGGCGTCCGGGCCCGCGTGGCCGCGCTGCTGGCCGCGCTGCCGGGCGCGCAGGCCGCCGTGCAGGCGGCGCTGCGGGCCGTGGGCGCCACCGCGTTTGCCGAGGCGCGCGCTGCTGCCGCTGCCGGCTCTGGCTCCGGATCTGGCTTCGGCTCCGGCGCCGTTCCCTCCACCCTCGCGCTCAGCTGCTTCGCCGCCGGCGCCGTCGCCTGCCTCGGCATGAGCGCCACGTACCACGCGCTCAGCAACCACAGCCCCGCCGTCGCGCGCTGGGGCAACAAGCTCGACTACTCGGGCATCGTGCTGCTCATCGTCGGCAGCTACGTGCCCACGCTGCACTACGGCTTCTTCTGCCACCCGCGCTGGCGCGCCGCCTACCTGCAGCTCATCGTGCTGCTCGCGCTCGCCTGCCTCGCCGTCGCCTGGCTCGACCGCTTCCGCACGCCCGCCTGGCGGCCCGTCCGCGCGCTGCTCTTTGTCGGCCTCGGCGCCTCCGGCGTCGTGCCCGTCGCCCACAGCCTGCTGCTGCTCGAGGACGCCGCGTCGCTGGCCGCGCGCTACCGCCAGCTCGACGCCCGCATCGGCCTCGGCTGCGTGCTGCTCGAGGGCGCCCTCTACGTCGCCGGCGCCGCCCTCTACGCCGCCCGCTGGCCCGAGCGCTGGCGCCCCGGCCGCTTCGACACCTGGGGCAGCTCGCACCAGCTCTTCCACGTCGCCGTGCTGCTGGCCGCCGCCGCCCACCTGCGCGCCGTCCTCGCCGCCCACCACTACCACCACACCGTCCTGCGCGGCCAGTGTCCGGCGTGAGCGTGCGTCTTGTGTCTTGCATGGCATTGTTCTTGTAGATGGACGTTTTTATGCGCTTCACGATTGGGTAACATTCACTTTTTTTTTCCACTAGACCCTGTCGATGCAACGTGAAAAGGCAACAAAACTGACGACGACCGCTCGTAAAGCGCATCAAATCACAAAAACACCCAACAAATTAAGCTCGACAAGCGTTGCGGGATACAAGAACAACACGGGCGAGGGCGGCTCACAGCAGCCGCACGTCTTCACCGGACGTTCTTTGAATGTCATCCAACACAATCTCAATCGGCGTCACGTACGTAATGTCGGCGAGATGACCGTAGCTTGTACCGCCTGTCAGCTGCCCTGCAAACCGGCCGTCAGCGGTAAAAACCAAGGCGCCAGAGTCCCCTGGCTCGGAAAACGGCTTTCTGCCATCCGCCAGTGACTCCTTGACCGCCCATTCCAGAGTCTGAAATGACGCGCCATCCCCGAGACAGTAGCGCACGGTCGACTGCAGCTCAGAAGGGGCCCCCCACGTGAGCCCCGTCGCCGCGCCCTGCTTCCCGACCAGAAAACATTCTTCGCCGTTCTTGTCGAGCACGTGCGGGTGCCGGATCTCGGCCAGAGTGACCACACCAGACAGCTTGAGAAGTCCTCCAGGCGGGTACACAAACTGTTTCTTGTTCTTCGGGTGAGAGTTTAGTAGCGCCGTAAGCCGGGACGCCGTCACGCCCGGAACCCGGATGTCCACTTCGTTCGCCAGGCCGGTGCCGTCCGCCGGGAGCTTGGACCGGTCGAGCTCCACCAGGCACCAGTCCCGCGTCCAGGGGTGCGGCGCGCCAGGGCCTGTCCACAGCCCTCGCTCGAGGGGCGGCGCCAGCGAGACTCTGCCCACAATCCGGGCTTCGGGTTTCTCGAACGCCTTGACCTTCGCATGCAGGCTCCCCAGCCGCAGCACATCCCATGTCAAAAGAGCACGGCTCGACTCGTCGGACGGTTCAGGCCGATGCGCTGCGAACCACTCCAGAGCCGATTCGAGTGAATTGCCCAGGCCGTCCCGCCGGCCCTCGAGGGTGGCAAGGATAGTCGACACCATGCCGGCAAGCTCCGATCGAGCCTCCTGGAGCGCGCTCTTGATTGTTGCGGTGCTGGGGAGAACCATCTTGATGGATGGTTGGCTGTTTCTCGTGTGGCGATAAAACTCATTACGTGGAAAGCGTGAAAATGGCATCCCCACATGGCGGCAGGTCACCGCCCAGATCGGAGCAGCGTCGCCGGCCCGCGCGCGCGTGACATAGAACCCCAGAGTCCCTTGCATGTCGTCGCACGGCAAGGGCTGAAGCGCCTGGCCGATAGTGGTGCTGACCACCCGCGTGAGCTCGGATGCTGGGGAGCTCGTGTACGCGAGATGGGGCGGGAGCATGCGCGGGCCGCCCAAGAACAAGACCTGGGACACCCGCATCTCCACCTCGACGTCGTCGAGCCCGGCCCCGTCCAGAATGGCCCTGCAGGACCGCAGTGTCCTCGCCACGGCTGGCCAAGGCAGAGCGGCCTCGGAGACGTCCGAGACGCCAATCCACACAACGACGGGCCGAGACAGCACGGGCTCGGTCTCGAGGCCAATCCGAAAAACGTCAATCGACGTCCACGGCAGGTCCGCCAGCGCCGCGACGATCAGCGGCTGCACTGGCCGGGGGCCCTCGAGCCAGCACGCGCGGATGGCATGTGTTCCGATGGGCGAGAGAACACGATGCGGCAAGTCGAGGCGCCGTCTGGGTACGTTCGGGCTCACGTCCAAGAAAGCGGCCGGCCAGGGCCTCGTGCCAGAAGACGTGCGGCCAACCAGCCGTGGCTGCGATGGGAGGCCGAGGTAGTAGTCTGTCGCTTCGTCTTTCCCTGGGGGAGCAAGGCGAGGGAGGATATGGCTTGTGGGCGTGCTGGGGCCTGCCGCCGTGTCGCTGCTCTCGTCCATGTTGCTGACGGGCGGCTTGTCTTGGTAGATCCGGAGAGAAGAGGCTGAAACGTCGAGAGCCTGAAGATGAGCAAAGAAGAAAAGGGAGAGAGAAGCAGAAAGAAGAAAAGGGGCCAGCGTGTTCTTTTTATCTTTGCGAGTCAAGCATAGTAGTAGAAGGTGCGACCTGCAACGATTTTTTAGAGAGAAAGTATGACAGAGCGGAAGGCGCGACCGGCAACATCTATTTTATGTTGGCGAGAAGCTTGACAGAGGAAGGCGCGACCGGCAGAGCATGACAGAGCCGCGCGACGCCTCATCGCCCAACGTGCACGTAGCGTGAATCACTTGTACTACGTGAGACAATGTGAGAAGTTTGTGAGTCAGGACGGCCAACGCGCCAGCAGACGTGATGAGCCGTGCTCGGCCAGCGTCCGTCCGGGAGGCCAGCCAGCTTAAAAGTGCCCGTTGGTGGGAGGACAAAAAAAGAATCATTCATTGCACGTCATTCTATGAACGCGCTGTATGCCGGTGGTCCCGCTGTCTCTAAAAGCAACAATCGCATCAAATGAGAGATGGAAACCCAAAAAGCAAAAGCAAAAAGAGGGAAAAAGGAAAGACCAGGTCATGCATAGATGGCTCGTGCTGACGTCCAGTTCAGATGCGAGATGTTGACGAGATTAAAGGGATAAATGACAAGGAAAGGAGAAAAAGAGAAAAGAGAAAAAAAAAAAGAAAAAAAAGAGAAAAAAGAGAAAATCACCGCGGCCACAGCTCCCGCCGCAGACTGTCCCGGCGGGTGCGCGCGCGCGGCGGGGCCGTCGGACAGCGGCTGGGCACGGCGCCCGGCGCCTAGCTCGGGGGTGCGCGGCCGCCGTAGCCGCCCGTGGTGTTGCTGCGGTTCCAGTTGGCCTGGTGCGGCGGCTGGCCGCCCGGGTAGTTGGCGTAGTTGGCAGGGCTGGCGCTGCCCGTGTTGCTGGTCTCGCGCCGCGCTGGCCGCGCCGGCCGGCCGCGGAAGTAGTCGTACTGCGTCGGGTCCTGCTCGAGGTCGGGCTCCTCCTGCGGCAGGTTGCCGTAGCCGCGCGGCCCGCCGCCGTACAGGCCCGGCGCCGGCGAGCGCGGGTTGCTCGGCGGGCGGTCCACGACGGCCCAGTCGCCCAGGCCGGGCCGCGGCATCGGCCCGCCGGCCGACCCGCTGGCCGACCTGCTGGCCGGCCCGGGCGCGCGCCGCGGAATCGGCGCCGCCACCGGCATGGCCGCGGCGTGGCCGACCAGGTCGCTCGTGCTGTTGTTGCCGCTGTGGCCGGCGCTGTACAGGGGCGACGGCGACGGCGACGCCGGGCGCAGATCCGGGCGCAGCGCTTCGCGCACATCTTCGTAGGGCGAGGGCGACTGGGTCCGGACCGGGCTGATGTACTGGGGGGCGAGGGGGGGGGTGGGCGCGTTGTAGCCGGGGTCGTAGATGGTCCCCCCCTCGGCGGCGCCGGCAGCCCCACCATAGGCCGTCGTCGCCGTCGTCGCCGTGGAAAACTGGCGGCGCGCACCCATCATGCCGCCGACGGGCGTGCCCGGCCGCGAGTCGGTGCCGCCGCCGCCGATGGTGCTGCTGCCCGGCGTGCCCGGGCGGACCAGGTCGCGGGCGGTGCCAAAGATGGCGCCGCCGCCGCCGTGCTCCTCGGCAAACTCGTCGCGGTTCTTGTAGTAGGCAAAGTCGAGGCGCGACTCGGGCACGACCTCGAAGCCGGGGACGGCGGTGGACGTCTTGCCCGGGCGCTTGGCGTTCATGGGGTCGAGGGCGTACGTGTCCGAGTAGCCCGAGACGGAGGCGCTGTCGCCGTCGCCGGCGCCGTAGCCGGCGCCGGCCTCGCGGCCGGCTGTCAGGCGGCCCGAGTAGACGCTGGCCAGAATGTTCTGGGCCTTGGCGTGCACCATGGGCGTGATGAGCGGCTTGTAGAGGGCCGGGTGGCCGAAGCGGGCGGCCAGGCGGTCGCTGCGCAGCGTCTCCTTGCTGGCGAGGTCGAGGCCGGCCTCGGGGCTCGCCAGCACGTTGTGGGTGGTGTAGTACTGCATCTTGTCGTCAAAGGCGCGGGCGCAGTACCACTTGAAGGCGATCATGACAAAGGGCAGCGGCGCGATGACGTAGGCCTGGACGTGGTCGCCGTTGCCGCGCACAAACACGATGAGAAAGGCCACGAGGTCGGCCAGCACGGTGCCAAAGACGAAGCGGTTGAAGAGCACGCGCCAAAAGACGCCGCCGGACTCGGTCTTGGTGACAAAGACGTAGAGCACGAGGTACTTGCGCAGCACGACGTCAATGGCAAAGTAGATGGCGGCGGCGGCCAGGACGAGCGGCTGGACGACGGCAAAGCACAGGGCCACGGTGGCGTAGAACAAAAAGTAGTTGTAGTAGCTGGCGTAGTCGAGCGCGGGCGGCGCGGTCAGCTCGATCATCTCGCGCGGCGTGGGGCTGGAGAACTTGCGCATGACAAAGCCCCAGAACAGCGGCAGCAGCTGGGCCAGGTCGATGGCGACGCCCATCTGGCGCTGCAGCAGCCAGGTGATCCAAAAGGGCGAGATGTTGCACAGGCCGCTCAGCAGGTAGTCGCCCGGCTTGGCGGCCACAATGGCCTTCCAGCCGTCCTCGCCGGAGCTCGTCTTGTCGACGACGGCCGAGACGAAGCCCCACACGGCGCTGAAGAGCGAGAAGATGACGAGGTTGTTGAAGACGAAAAAGGCGTACAGCTTGGCCAGCACGTGGCGCTCGCGGCCGGTCTTGGTCTGGTCGCCGGAGCGCACGGCCAGGCGGCGGAAGACAATGGGCAGCAGCAGGTAGACGAGCGAGGTGACGGCGGGCGAGGCCACGCCCTGCACGAGCTGCCAGAAGCGCGTGTTGGTCTCGAGCTGCGTCTGGAAGGCCTTCCACACGAGCCCGAGGTTGCTGAGGTTGACGAGGAAGATGGCGATCATGGCGTTGGGCGCGACCCAGAGCAGCGTCAGCAGCGCGATCCACAGGTTGGTGCCGAAGCGCCGGCGGCTGCGCGTGGCCGCGCTGAGCGGCAGGTTGTCCCAGATGATGTCGGCGGGGCGCGTGGCCAGGCGGATGGTGGCGCCCTGCGGGCGCACCTTGCGCGCCGCGTAGGCGATGGCGTGCGCCTCGCTGATGTCGGCGTACGACGCGAAGCCGTAGGCCATGGTGTTGCGCTTGTCGACGCTCTGGCGCACCTCCTTGATCTCGGCCTCGAGGTCGCGGATGCGCTGCGTCAGGTAGTCGATGGCGTCGACCTTTTGGCCCTTGGGGTAGGTGTCGTAGGCGCGGTCCTTGCGCGAGGGCCGGCACAGCGGCCGCGCGGGCGGCAGGTTGCGCGGGTCGCGCAGGTACTTTGCGAGCACGGCCTCGAGCGCGCGCACGGCCTTTTCGTGGGCCTGGATCAGCTGGGGCAGGATCTTGACGTTGCGGGCGACGGCGGTGCGCGAAAAGGACGAGTTGGGCGCGACCTCGTCGATGATGCGCGCGATGCCCTCGTCCGAGGCGAGCTTGCGCGGGATGTCGTACAGCATCAGCGTGCGCGCGTGCAGGCTGCTCTGGTACTCGGCGCTCTCAAAGTACTGGCGGCGCAGGCGCAGCACGGCGCGGTAGTTCCACCACAAGAAGACGCACACGACGGCGTTGACGGCCCAGGTGACGACGGCCGTGGCCCACTGCGGGTTGCCAAAGACGTTGGCCGGGCCCAGCAGCGAGATCCAGACGTCGTTGCCGTAGCGCACGCTGCTGGTGTAGTTGACGGGGATCAGCACGGCGCAGCCGACGACGGCCAGGCACACAAAGATGTTGCGGCACATGAGCGTGAAGCGCATGAAGATGGCGGCGTCCATGCCGACCATGCGCACCAGGTCCTGCTCGCCGGTGCGCCACAGCGGCACGATCCAGGCAAAGACGCCGCGGCCCATGGGCGGCGGCACGTGCTGCTCGTCGGCGTGCTTGAGCTTGGGCGCGTACACGACGTTGTGGTACGGCCGGATCACGGAGAAGAGCAGCGCGATGCCGGCCGTGACGCCAAACGACGTGCCCACCGACGCCCAGATGGAGCCCACCTGCAGCTGCGAGCCAAACGGGTTCTGCAGGAGGAGGAGCAGCTCGTCGGCGGCGTTGGTGGCCGTGGCGGTGGCCGTCGCCCGCAGGGCGAGGGGGAGTGTTTTTGTGGGCATGTCGATCAGACCAGCTGACCTGTGGGTGGTGTGGTGATGTCGGTATATCGATGGTTGTCGGTGGTGATGTGATGGTGGTGATGTGATGCCAGTGGTGATGTCGGTGATGTCGGTGATGGTAGTCGGTGATGGTATCCGATGTCGGTGGTGATGTTGGTGCTCGCTGCTCGCTGCTCGTTGCTCGTGCTCGTGCTCGTGCTCGTACTCTTTGCCGTGCTCTGTCGTGACGACGTCCACGCCCGCGAGGCAAGGAGCCGTGCAGCTGAACTGAAAGAAAGAAACAAAAAGGCACAAAGAACGAGCGGCGTCGCGACGCAAGCAGCACAAGGCGGCGAGCAACGACAAAGACGACGAGCAACAACGTCGACAGAGAGACGACAAACGTCGACAAAGACTCGAACAAACGTCGACAAAGAGAGCGAAACGTCGACAACGCGAAACGACAAACGTCGACAAACAAAGGACAAACGTCACAAACGAATGACAAACAGCGCAAGAAGCCGAAGCGAGTGGCGGCAATCGACGAGACGACGCAGGATGCGATCAGCGAGAACGCTGGATGTCGACGTCCGGCGGGTGGCCGGCACAGGGGTGGAATGGCCTGGACCGTACTCGGGTGGCGTCACGGCCTGCATCCAGGCTGTGGAAAAAGAAGATCAACAAGACAGCAGCTGGGGAGGACGGCTCCACTTGGGACGATGCCTCGTATCGGCAGGCTGGGAGGAACGCAGAACCGGCAAGCACGAACGAGGAACAACGAACAAGTTCCTGCCTTGTACGCCTGTCGCTCCTTCCGCTTGTTTGCTATTGTTTGCTCCTGCCGTACGTCGTACAGTCTCTGAGCCGCCCCTATCTTCGGCCAGCGTGCTGCAGCTACGAGTGCGTATGTAATGCTGTCCGCAGGGAGCCCCTGGGCTAAAGCTAGGCCCTTCGTATTCATCAGGGGCTGGAAGGTGGGGTGGTACGGTACTCAGGAACTGGGATAACGGCGCGCTAGTACAAAGCCGTTAGGTAGTACGGTATTGTAGGGAAAAAAGAAGGAAAAAAAAAAAAAAAAAAGAAAAAAAAGAGAAAAAAAAAGATAGAAAAAGGAAGAAAAAAAGCTTGACAAAAACAGGAAACCCACGTTTCTATTTTTACCCCCCTGGACTCATTCATGCACATCCGGAAACCCGTTGGGCGCGGTCCACGCAAAACAACGTCATCCGACGCGAAAAAAGAAAAGTCTGCACCGAAGGGCCTTGCTGACGTCGTATTCCGGCAAGGACAGAACCTGCCTGCGGCCGATACGAGGCCCGAGAGGCCTCTCTGCGTTTGCGCAGGCGTCTTCGTCCTTGTCACGGCTACGAACATGGCTGTCTTGGCGAAGGCATTGCAGCCTAAGACGCCGGCGTATTACAGCGCTCCGTAGCGGTCCAAGACCAGACGCTGCGGATGCAGTAATGCATCGAAGAAAGGGAAAAGGGAAAAGAACAAGTGTTGAGGAAAACAATAATAAAAACAAATGTAACCGCAAGATGCGGTTCTATTAAAAGAAAAGAAAGAGAGAGAAGAGAAAAGAAAGAGAAAAGAAAGAGAAAAGAAAGAGAAAAGAAAGAGAAAAGAAAGAGAAAAGAAAGAGAAAAGAAAGAGAAAAGAAAGAGAAAAGAAAAGGAAAAAGAACAGAAAAAGAACAGAAAAAGAACAGAAAAAGAAAAGAGAAAGAAAAGAGAAAAGAGAAAAGAAAAAAAAATAGATTTACTCGACTACCTTTTGATTTCCAGTCCTAATGCCATTTTCTCTCCATGTACACTGGCCTCCTGCCTGGCAAGGCCCGGATCACGGATTTCCATGTACGATACGGTCCGGCCTACCACACCTTTTTCTTTCTTTTCTTCCTACCTTTCCAATTTGGCAAATCCACATCTTCCACACCGTACGTACCTTGTAGGACACTGCCGGCACAATGCGCCCCGCTGCTTACGCTGGGCCCTGGCTGCGCGTCTTGCGGGCCGTCCGGCCGACGGGCGGCAGCGGCTTCTTGTCGCGCTTGGCACGGGGCTTCTTGGCGGGCGCCGCCGGTGTGGGCGCTGCCGTAGCCGTGGAGGCGATTTTCTCGGCCGACGGCGCCGGCCCGAGGTTCACGTGGAGCGTGGGCGGGGCAGGCGCGGTGGGCGCAGTGGGCGCGGTGGGCGCGGTGGGCTCGGCGGCCGCGCCGGCCCCGGCACCGGCACGGTCGTCTGTCTTTTGTTTCTTGGCCTCGGGCAGGCTGTTGGCCTCGGGCAGGCTGTCTCTGGGCTCCGGTGCCGCCACGGCCGTCTTGGCAGCGTTGTTGCTGCCAAAGAGGGCGGCAAACGGCGGGTCGGCCGGCTTCTCCCGCTTGCCAGCCGGGGCCGCGCCGACGTCGACAGAGTCCTCGGCCTTGCGCTTCTCGCCGACAGACGTGTCCGGCAGGCCGGACGCAAACGACAGGGCGCCGTTTGTGGCGGGCGCCGACGGAGCCACCAAGGTCACGTCCGGCGCGTGGGCCGTGGGGATGCGCAGCGGCGCATCCGCCGCCGGCGTGTCGTGGGCGCTGTCGTGAGCGGTGTCGTGGGTCTCGCTCACGGGCGTCACGGGCTTGTCAAAGTCGCCGTCGTGATTCTTGGCGGCGGCGCTGTGAAAGACACCGCTGTCGTCGCTCTCCGGCGACGAGGATTTTTTGTTGCCGTCGCCGTTGCCAAAAGCTGGCCCCCCGCCAAAGACAGGCTTGGGCGGCAGGCCGGCCAGGCCGGGCAGGCCGGTCACGTCGGCCGGCTGGGCTGTCAAACGTCAGCTGGAGCTTGCGATGCGCCTGACCAATGACAGGGCGAGAAAGTGGCGCTTGCTTTGCGACAAGTGGGGCCATGCCGGCGATTGGAAAGCAGGGAACGCCGGCAGCGACAAGCAGGCCAGACGACCGCGCAACCGGCCAGAAACAAGACGACATGCCAAGGGAAAGCGAGTAAGCAGCGGCCCCGGTCGGGCCGCCTGCAGGACAGAAGAAAAGGCGCCTACCTGCGTTGACAGCGGACGATGCGTGCTCGGCCATTGCGATGACGTAATCGGTGCGCAAGGGCAGGGCAAGAGAACGAGGGCAAGACCGGACCGACGGGAGGGAGAGCTGAGGTGCTGGATATGGCCGAGGTGCTGGGGATGCTGATGCTGATGCTGATGCTGGTGATGTGGTGTCGGACGATGCTGTGAAGGAGAAAGAGTTGATGGCAGAGGCTGCGAATTGGAAGAGGAAAGCAGCTGGGGGAAGCTGAGCTAGGCCTAGCGGGAGGCGGAGACGAAGGAACAAGGAAGGAGAGCACGGAAAGACAAAGACGCAGAAGGAGCGACGGGTGGAAGGCGGCGAGCACGAAAGACGGGCGGGCCGCCCAGCATCACAGCATCACGGTGTGGCACGGGCGCTGGCTTGAGCTCGAGCAGGGATGGCGGCTACACAGACTGCACGCGTGGTGTCCTGTCTGTACGAGGACGAGGACGAGGACGAGCATCTCGGAAACGACGCAGGTATTTTCGTCCTCGTCGAGGTGAGCTGAAAAGGCGAGGCCTCGGAGATGCGCACTGTCTGGGACGGTGGTGCCCGGCGGCGTCTGCCCAGTGCTTGCACCAATGCACACGGCCCAGGGCATCGGCGAGCGTCCAGATGGCCGGCAGGTACCATCGCATACATGCCAGCCTGCAGGGCGACATGCGGGGTAACAGTGCGATGATCTCGGTCCGGGGCAGGCGTTGCCCGTTGTGGTTAGCGCGCATGCGTACTTGCCGCCTCGATTGGTGTATTTCATGCACGTATCCGATCTGGACGCGACGACGGTTTGGACCGCCGGTGTGCTGTCTGCGTGCCAACAGACACGCTGCCACACTGGAGAGGACGAGAGGCCGAGCGGCGTTCTTGCTGCCGCCGCCGTCGTGGCCCACGAGCACCGCCGCGAGATCGTGAGGTCTACGTCGTTCTGTTGTCGGATATGCAGTCTGGTTGCGATAGCTCAACTATGGATTCGTGAAACAACCGCTGATGCTGACTCAGCGACCGTCTTTCGTATATGTACATGGCCAGAACAGAATGCAAAACGACAAACGCTGCAGTCTGCGGGACGGCCGTCGTGCTCTCGCCGCTGCCGGCCGGCGGCTCTCGTCTCTCGTCTCGTCCCTGGCCAAGGGCGCTCCGAGCGTGCTGCTCAAAGAACGCCGGCGCCGCATTGGGCGCGGCGCGGCCGGTTGGGATCAGTTGGGGCCGTGCCTCCCCCCTCCCCCCCCCCCACCCTCACACAGCGAGATGCCGTGCCTGGTCGTACTCGGCGCGGAACTGCTGCTGCAGGCGGTCGAGCAGGCGCCGTGCGTCGTCGGGCGCGCCCGCGGCCGTCAGAAGGCGCGCCGTGTCCATGCCCAGCGACACGATGCGGCCCGGGTAGTTGTACCAGCGGCTGGGGCGGCCGGTGGCCGGCGTGCTGAGCCGCACGTTGGCCAGCAGGTGGTCGTCGGCCAGCAGCTGCAGCGCCGGCGCCGGCGTCGGCCGCGTGGGGTGCCGCACCGCCAGGTGCGCGCGCTCGAGCCGGATGCTGTGGCGGTTGTCGTGCCGCATAATCTCCACAAACGCGTCGTACGGCTGCGCCGCCGGCGCCGCCAGCAGGTGCTGGTGCTGCCGCGCCTTGAACGTCGACATCCACGCCAGCGAGTACCACGGCCACACAATGTGCCGGTCGAGCGCCAGCCGCCGGCTGCCCGCAAAGAGGTCCGCGCCGCGCCGCATCGTGCGGTAGGCGTCGTCGAGCGACGCCGCGTCCAGCGCCTTGGCCTTGACCAGCTGGTCGAGCAGGAACGACGACGTCGACACCTTGATGCCGGGGGCGGATGCCGAGGTGGCGGGGGCGGACGACGCAGAGGCGGCGGACGACGCCCCCCCGAGCACCACGACCTGCGGCCCCTGGCCGCGCTGCAGCCGCTCGATCCACTGCCACACCACCTCCTCGAGCGGCTCGCCCTCGGCCACCAGAAAGCCCACCAGCACGCCCGTAAACTGCAGGTCCTGCAGAAACGCCAGGCTGCTCTCCAGCCCCGACGCCCGCAGCCACTGCAGCACCTTGCGCGCCGCCCCCGAGTCCGCCATCGACGCCGCCGCCGACACGCTCGGCGACAGCACCGCCTCGCGCCGCTTCGCCAGCAGACACCCGGCCGCCCGTTTCGTCGTCATCAGCCCGCGCGCCACCGCCCAGTCGAAAATCGCCAGCGGGTCGCGCTCCGTGCTGAGCACCGGCGACGCCGCCGAGGACGTCGACGCCGACGTCGTCGCCTCCGGAAGGCCCACGCCGCTGCGCCGCACCGTCCGGTCGTAGCTAAAGAGGGGATTCGCCAGGATCGCCCGCAGGTGCCGGTCTGTCGGCCGCGCCCGGGGGGGCGCCGCAGACGCAGACGCCGGCACAATCGGCGCCCGTGGCAGGCCGCCCTGTGTCCGGCTGTCGCCATCACCACCACCACCACCACCGCTGTCGTCGCCCCGCGCCGGCGCCGGCGCCGCTGCCTCCTCGTCCAGCCAGCCGTGCTCCCGGTCGAGGTTGCGCCGGAACGACGTCGTCAGCGTGTCCAGCAGCTTCTTGGTGCTCTTCTCGTTGAGCGGCAGCGGCTGGTGGATCTTGGGCAGCATCCCCTTGAGGGAGCTGACTGCTTTTGTTGGGAGCATCGCGTCGTTGGCTGCGTGGGTGTGGTCAATTGGGCGACGTGAAGTGACGTGAGGTTCGTGATGGGATCATCTCATGGTCAGCAGACCCCACCTCATAGGCACGTGACTATAATCTTTACAAAGTAATATCTTGATTACGTAAGCAAATATATGACAGCGGCAGACTGAGAGGTCCGCGTGGACGGTAGATGGGCTTGTGGCAGACACCCGAGCCGCTGCCGTCCATCTCGTCAAAGAGGGCTGGAGTGTAGGCCGGCTGTTCGGACGGCGGCGCGTGCACATAGGGCATGCGCGAAAGTGCCGCCTGGACCGGCACCGTAGAGCTCGTCGACAATCTCGCGCGCCAGCCTAGGTCCAGCAGCCTCATGGCAAAGATGAGCTTGGCTGCCAGGCACGCGTACGTGCAGCCCGTCATGTGGTTGTCGAGGCTCGTGTCGACCGCGCTCAAAATCACCACCGTTTGCCGTCAGCTGCAGATGGATGGATAGCTATGGCACCGTTGTGCTGATGGCCACAGCATTAAAGGCAGTACGTGGAAGATGGCGGCTCTGCCAATTTCTTTTCAACTCTTTCGATATTCGCCATAAGCATGAGATACTTGTAACATGTCTTTGTGCTCGACCACAATGCGTACAGAAGACATCAACTTGGGCAGCGGACGGGACAAACAATCTGGTTTGCGGGATGGATTCTAACCGCCAGTTTCCAAACACACTGTGTCAAGGACGACGAGAGGAACAGCGTCTACCACATACTCGGACATTGTGTAGAACCATGCGTGGCTTAGAACTGGACGATCACAATGTGCTTGTTTCTGCAAAGCGGCGGCTTTACGGGGTATTCTCCGTCAAGCCCTACGACAAGCCAACAACCACTGGAGCGACACACTACACATATCCCAGTTTCTTCATGGTGCGGCGTGCGTCGTCGGCAACACCCTCGTCGCCCATGCCATGCTCGTAGTTGGCAATGTTGCGCTGGAGAACCCACTTGTGCGCCTCTTGGAAGCTGCGGCACGTGTGCGTCTGGCGGAACTCGGGCAGGACGCCACCCTTATTCGGGGACCACACGAGGCTGATCGGTGTCAGGTCGACATGGCACATGACGTACTGTCGCAGGATGTCGATGCAGTGATCAACGTGAACCTGTTGCAGCTTGGGCACGCCCGTGGGCCAGTAGTGTTTTGCATAGACCGATTGACGGATTTGGTCCTTAAAAAAAGAAGAAAGTTAATAAAAGAACATGAAGAAATCATGGGACACGGAACAACGTACCAGACAGTGCAGGATGTGAAAGGTCGAGATCTCCACCGTGGCCGTGGCCGTGCCGGGATAGAAATATATGTCGCCCCCGATCCGCGCCGCTTCGTCCCGGGTGATGTTTGTGTCCGAGGCTTCTGGTGTCAGGTCAAAACCGTCTTTTGATGCAACCCCCCCCCCCCCCCCCCGGGACCTGTACATACGGATCAGCAGCTCCCAGTTTTCGTCCAGCTCGGCACTCGGCTCTCCGACATACTGGGGCGCGGCGGCGGCGCCATCGGTGCGGAAGAGCTGGCGGTTGCTGTCCAGCGCGAGGCCTGCCGTGAACTGGACGCGCTGGATGCTCAGGGAAGGAAACGGAGGTCCTTTTCTGTCAGTGGGACGGATAAAAAAAAGCCAGAGAGCAGAGATCTCAGTAGAACCTACCGACTTCAGAAGACGCCCATGCAGGCTCAAAGGCCGAGAGGACAGAGACGTGACGGCGGCTTCCCGCAAAGAAGCCCACGCTGTATACCAGAGTCAGCCCGAGCACGCCGGCGGCGGCGGCGAGGCAGAGCGAGATCTTGTTACGTGGCGGCCACGCGGAGGAGGAGGAGGCGCTGCCGGCGGTACGTTTTTTTTGTGCCGACACAAAGGCCTGGCTCTCGTCGTCGTCGTCCTCGCTCAAATCACGAGTTGTTGCCTTGACGTAGGACGACGCCGAGGTAAAGCGCCGTAGGAAGTCCATGCTTTTTTTTTCTTTCTTTTTCTTTTATACTTTCCCTTCAAATCATGAACAAAAGCAAGAATTCCACAAACTCCAAGGATGGTGAGTCCAAAGGGCCAAGGGCAGGCACTCTATCCCACACAATCGTATGCAAACCAAGCCACAAAAAAGTAATGTCCCCCCTTTCTTTTGATTTTTTTATTATTTTGAATAGCATTTGGCGCACAGAATAGGAAGGCGGCACAGCGCTGAGGCCATGGCGAGTGATGTGGCACAACAGGAGAAAGAAGGGAGTCAGCAGCCCACAATGTGGCGAGAATGTCCCTGTGGAGTCTTGGTAGAGGGAACAGACAGGAAGGAGGAAAGGTGTTGCACCAATCAAACAAGTCCCCAATTACAAATACGGCTCTCTCACTCTCTCTTGGCAGCTGAGCTGATAGGATATGCTGACTCAACATAGAAGGACCGGCAGGTATTGAGAAGCACAGAGCGCACCAGGGAAGGTCATTTCATGCATTTTTTTTTCTTTTTTTAGATCTTTCTTTTCTTCGGTCCGGCCGCATGCCAAGCAGCAAACTGCAAGAGAGAGCCAAGCAAGACGAGCCCAACAAGAAGAGACAAGAAGAGCCAATAGAGGGTCAAAAGATGGCCAAGAGAAGCATCGGGGGGAGATGTGACCGCCACCTTCCTGTTCCCTTGCTTATGATATCAAGGACCTCAAGAATGAGCCATCTTTGTAAGCCCATTGCAGACGGTGACTCTCTATGCAACGGGCCTTGGCGTGCTGCTTCCATGCAGAGTCCGGCAAGGCCAGGCCCCGACCGTTTGCAGATCTATACGGCTTACTGCGAGCAGTATACCATGAAAATCTGGAAAGGACATGGGGGGGCAGCGGACAGTGTAACGTGCTCGTTGATTCTGGCCTTGTCCGCTCATATACAACGTACAGGTGAGTGTATGTAAATATGTACACACACATATATATATGTATATATAGACTGCGCTCTGGATTTCCTCTCAAAGGAAAAAAAAAAGACGAGAACCACAATCACAAGGCAACTCCTCATCATCAGACCACCCTGTACTATTTTTTTTCTATTTTCCGCTCACCAACCATCCTTTGAAATATGCACGGAAAGCTCTTCCTCGTCAGCCTTTTGGCGGCCTTGACGGCCGCCTCGCCTCTGGCTCCCGTGGAGCAGGCGAGGTATGTACACGTATCTACGATAGAAGAGATCCCCCAAAAGAAAAGAAAAAGATTTATTGCTGGCCAGAGAATAACACAAAACAGCGCCCTAGAGGCTCGCCAGGGCGGCGGCAAAAAGGTCACGTTTGAACCCAAGGACTATGACCGTCGTTCGCTGGAGCAGGCGGATGACCTGGAGGCTCGCGCGGGCGGCGGCAAGAAAGTCACATTCTTGCCCAAGGACTACGACCGTCGTTCGCTGGAGCACGACGACGCCCTCAAAGCTCGCGCGGGCGGCGGCAAGAAAGTCACCTTCCTGCCCGAGGACTATGACCGTCGCTCGCTGGAGGACGCAGACAGTCTCGAGGCTCGTGCCGGCGGCGGCAAGAAGGTCACCTTCCTGCCCAAGGACTACGACCGTCGCTCGCTGGAGCACGAAGACGATCGCTAAGTTTGCTGGCAAAAAGGTTTCGTTCCGGCCTTGGGGCCGAGCAGACTACGGCAGTGGACCCGAGCTTTCAACCACAGGGGGCAAGGGTAGGTGCAGGAGGAAGTCCGGCGGCTGGAGTTATGCTTATGTGCATGCGTGCGGCTGAGGGGAATGGGGTGGGTTTCATTGTAGTTTATAAGTGGCCTTGACTAGGTTTTTACCTTTCGCGACAGGTGGAAGGATTTTCCCTATTCCACGTGCAAATGCAAAGGCTTTCTTCTATATATACTTCGTCCATTCTCGTCCGATCGGTAATTGCTTCGTCAACTGTGTGATGGTACGGCAGATATCGAAAAAGGAAGACGTGGAGGAAAACGTCTTTGCGGAGGAATCGTCTTTTGTCGACTTGAGGGATTGTTGACAACGGCTCTTTGTTTGTTCGTGTATATACGACGTACTCTACATTGGTTGGACGTTGTCCGACCTGTTGTGGCCATAAGATAAGCAATGCACGGCTCACTTTTCCGCAAAGAGGTGTGGTACCCTGACCCCTGCCGTCACGATACACACCGCATCTCTGCTTATGAGCTTGGCATCATCGTCTGCCGTGACTCTTTGCGTTTTTCATCACGTTTGTCCTTTGTCATACTCTGGCCATGTAATCATCTATTTTTGTGTTCTTTTTTTCTTTTTTTTTCTGTTTATTTTATTTTCATGCTTTTACTTGAACATTCATTTCCTCATTTCCTCATATCCATGTACCTTCTCTCCCTATTGCCCCACCAGACACGACGAGAAGCCAACCGTCGTCTCGGTCGTCAGGTTGCCCAGCTGCGCCGGGTCCAGGTCGGCCGTGAACATGAGCACCTCGGAGCAGTGCTGCGTGTGGTAGAAGCTCGCGCTGTTGTCGTCCAGGTACAGCCCGCCCTGCAGGTAGCCGCGGTGCTGCTTCTGCCACATGTACGCGCAGTGGATGGCGTGCTCGCGGATGCTGGTCAGGTACCTGCGCGGCGGCACGCGCTCGGCCATCTCGTCCAGGCCCAGCATGTGCTTGCCGGCGGCGTCGTCGTAGCCGTGCCAGTCGACCTTTTGCTGGTAGGCCGCGATGGTGGCGGCGTCGTAGCACGGCGCCGGCACCCAGAGAAACGACAGCGGGTCGAAGCGGCAGCCGAGGGCCCGGGCCTGCGCCGTCGTGTTGCCGCAGTGCAGGGCGCGGACGGACGACGACGTGGGAGGGGACGCGTCGTCGTAGATGGAAAAGAGCAGCCACCAGAAGAGGGAGGTGAAGAGAAAGGTGCGCAGGACGGGGCGGGTGCTTGCCGGCGTTGGCAGCATCTTTGTGGAGGAGGCGCCGTCCTCGTCTTCTTTGGGTATTTCGGCTGTTTTTATTTTTTCGTCAGAATCAGCTCAAGTTTCTTCTTCTTTTGAAACACTCACCGTATCGACTTTCAGCCATGGCTACGTGCCGAGTAAACGAAGAGGTTGACGATCTGAGCACAGTGAACGATGGCTTTTCTCTTTTCTTTTTTGAAAATCAAAGTAAAATCAAAGATATAGTGCAGACAAGAAAACGAGAGAACATCTGTATATCAAGTGAAAGACGTAAGCATCTCACTTGCATGATGTGCCAAGGCCCAAAGTATCACAGAAAGCAGCGGCTATTTTTATATATTCTTACATAAACACGGCTGCATCACGAGTCCGAGGACTGTCTCATGTTCCATTGCCCGACTCTGTCTGCGGAAGGTCTGTATGATGACTTCCCTCCCTTTGCCTGACCTTTGCCGGCATTGATGTCCATGCTTTGCAAGAATTGCTAAAGGGGTTACAGGATACCGGACTATGAAAGGGCCTGTGGCAGTTCTCGGTACATCGTATTGACTTTGCAAGCCGGGAAGCAAAAGGCAGCAGACCACTTTGAAAACGTGCCCGTCCACCTGTTCAATCAGCCGGATTTCTGATACGTCCGAGATATTGATAGAACGTTGCATTCCTCCCACTACTTTTTCTTTCTCTTCTTTTTTTCACTCTTACCATCTTTCTTCCATCTTTACAGACACAAACATCATCGGTTTTGCTGTACAGTTTCAGAAGAAACATCAACCCCATCAACCCCATCAACTCAACCCAACATGGCCGCCCGCCTCGCCGTCCTCGCGCTGTTTGCTGCCGGCAGCGTTGCCGTGCCCGCGCAGTACTGCAATTTTGACGCGGCCCGGCAGCCGCCCGACGCAAACGACTTTTGCATGGCCGTCAGCACGTTCCGCAACCAGTCCAGCAGCGCCCACGACCTGCACATCACGCTCGAGGTGTACCGTCCGGAGGACCCCGCGCGCGGCGGTGGCCATGACGACGGTGCGCGCGGCTGGTCCGCCGTGGGCATCGGCGGCAGCATGGCCTCGGCGCTGGTCTTTGTCGTGTACGGCAGCAACCCCCCGGTTGTCAGCATCCGGCGGTCCATCGGCCACTGGGAGCCGGCCGTGTTTGACGCGGCCACAAACAGGGGTCGCGTCCGCCCCGCGCTCGTCCAGGCCGCCCGGACGACGGCCGGCGCGAGCATCGCGCTGGTGGTCTATGCCTGCGACGCGGGCCTCGACCCCGGGCTCGAGCCGCTCGTGTCGCCGTCGGCCGCGGCCCAGCCGTGGATCTGGGCCAAGAACAACCGGCAGCCGTTTGCCGACGCCGGCCGCCTGCGCCCCGACGCCGCGCTCGCGATGCACGCGCTGGGGTCCGGCTGGGGCCGGTTCTTTGTCGACATGCCGCAGACGCTTACTACCAAGCCCGACGAGGCGATGCCCGCGATCCGGCCGCACGTCCGTGCCGTGGGCGCGGGCGAGCGTGCGGGCGCACAGGCGGCCGAGGAAGTGTCCGCCGGGCCGCACCGGCAAGACGTCTCGGCGCCGTCGTCGTCGTCATGGTCACGGCACGGCGCCGCCGCAACGGCGCACGGCGCCGCCATGAAGCTGGCGTTTCTGCTCCTGCTGCCCTGCGGCGTTCTCGCCCTGTCCGCTGCCCGCAGCAGCATCGCCTTCCGGTGCCACTGGATGCTCCAGACGGCCGCCGCCGCGAGCATGGCCGTCGGCGTCGGCCTGGGCCTCGCCGTCGCGGGCGCTCCCCTCGCGACGCCGCACCCGGCGCTCGGCCTCGCCACCGTGCTGGGCGTCGGCCTGCAGGCGGCGCTGGGCGCGGGCCACCACTTCCACTACCTCCGCACCCCGCGCCGCACCTGGATGGCGCGCGTGCACGTCCATCTCGGCAAGGCGGTGCTGCTCGCCGGCTACGGCTGCGTGCTGACCGGCATGCGCCTCCACGGCACGGCGTCGACGCCGCAGTACCTGGTCGTCGGCGTCATCATGGCCGTGGAGGGTGGATGGATCGTGGCCCCAGCAGCGTTGATCGGATGCCGTGCGCAGCAGGGGGCTGGAGACGAGGCCGACCAGCTTCTGGCGGAGACGGGGTAGCTCGTGGTCGGCATTATAAATCAGTTTTGAATAACAACCTCAAGAGTCCGCAAGCGTTGTAGTCGATACCTTTTCTTTAAATAATAAGCTCCCCGGGTAGTATTTTGTCCAAGATATATCCACGCACAGCTTAAATGGTTTAGATTAAGCTGCGAGATCCAGCTCGTAAAAACGGTTGAAATCGTGCTTGGATCAACCTTGTTGTAAAAGTCTGAAAACTATCAAAAACTTAATAAAGATCAAGCTAAACTTACCAGCCACGTTTAGAAATAATATCGTATGAATTTATACCGCTGCAACGAGAGAAATCCGGGCTATTTAGTAGTACAACTTGGTTCTCATTTGCTTTATTAATACGGTGTTGTTTGAATTTAGAGTTGCACGGCCAAGACGCGGTATTTTTGAATTTTGCGCACATGCAATTAATTCTATTGTCACCCAAGTAACTTCCAGTCCCGATCGGAAAGTGTCGTCCCTTCGCCGCCGATGGAGTCCTCGACATGAGAACGCTGACTGGGAGAGACCGCGAGAGACTGCGAGAAAAGTAGGGTGCCTTTTTAGAGAGTCCTTTATTTCTATATACGAATGGCACATCAACGCCTCGCTGATCATCCAAGTATAAACTCCTTCCACTGCAGCGGCCGGACAGCCTTGCCCAGGTCGTGCCGTCCCACCGAGCCAATGGCCACCCGTTCGAAATACTGCCCGCCGCACCTGGGCTCTGCCAGCATCACGCGGTACCGCCAGCCCTCGTCGTCGTCGGCACGCTGTCCACTCTCGTCGCGGTGGTCGCGCGCCTCGCACAGGACAATCAACTCGAACGCGTGGGGCCCGCTGCTTTTGTCGGGCCCGCTGCTTCTGTCGCGGACGCGTTTCTCCCACCCCTGCGGCACGTAGATGCGCCCGACCGCCTCGCCGCCTTTCCCGCCAATGATCAGCTTCACGCCCGGCTGCTTGTCCATGTCAAAGTCGCCCCCCAGGCTGTCCATGTCGGCGTCCGCCCTGCCCGTCCGGTTGGGCGGCTTCACCGGCTTGCCGTAGACGCCGTCTTTGCCGGCGCCGACGAGCCGCAGCTCAAACACGGCCGCAATGGTCCAGAACTGCAAAAGCCCCGAGCCCGGACGCTGGCTGATGATGTCGTGCGTGTACTGCGGCAGCTGCAGCTGCGCGGTCTGCGTGAGGGTGCGGGGGGTTGGGTCGGTGGCCGAGCAGTCGATGCCGGGGAAGCGCTGGTCCTTGCGGTGGTGGCCGCCGTAGATGTTGCGGGACTTGCGGGGCTTCGTTTCGCCGCCGAGGCGCAGGCACGCGGTCGACGCGTGGGCCACGCGCTGGTGCCAGATGATCCAGGTGCGCTTGCGGATGCCGCGGCGGACGACCTGCATGTCGCGCGTGTACCAGTCCCAGGTGCGCGGGAAGACGCCGCCGGCCCAGCCGGCCCACGACCAGCTCGGCGCGGCCGGGCGGCGCTGGAGGGCCGGCCCGTCGTTGGGGTCGCTCAGCGGCTGCCACAGCAAGAGCCAGTCAAAAAAGGCCGTCGGCAGGCCGTGGCACACGTCGCACTGCAGCTGCCGCTGCATCTGGCGGCCGACGCCCGCAAAGGCCCGGAAGACGTCCGTCTCGACGGTGAACTGCCGCTTCGAGTAGTTTTGGATCAGGCCCTCGATCTCGCCAAGGTCGTTGTCCGTGCCGGCAAAGCTCGACGCGGGCGCCTTTGTGACGACGGACGTGTCCTCGAACTTGCTCTCTGCAAAGGGCAGTCTGCTGAGGCAGTCAAAGCGGGCGGTGCCGTTGACAAACGTCAGGATGCGGCTGGCAAAGTGTTTCTCCTGGTATCTGTGTCGTCAGCACGCGCTCTCGTCAGTCTGCTTCCAGCATAGAATACGTACGTCCAGCCGCGCGTGTCGTACACCCTGTCTGCGGACAAGGGCTGTTGGGCGTGCAGAAAGGCGAGACGGAATCCCTCGCCGACCTGCTCAATGTTGCGGACATCGCCCCACGGCCCGCGCCCCGTCTCGACGCCGGCGATGCCCGCAAAGGCGTCGGCGCTGCCGGCCGCACAGAGCACCACGTGCGCCGCCCCGTAGACGTTGTCCATCTTGCGGATCGCGTCGAGCCACCGCTCGCCGCTGCCGTCCTGCACGATGCACAGGCTGTCGACCCACAGGTAGCGGAGGCCCAGCTTGCGCGTCGCCGCCATGGCGTCCCGGATCGTGCGCGGGATGCGCGCGGCGTTGTCGGCGCGCGCAAAAAAGTGCGGCTGCGAGCGCTCCGCCACGTTGGCCGTCAGCGTCTTGAAAAAGGCCTCGTCCGAGTCGGCCCGGCCCCACACGTAGCTGAGGGCGGCGTACCGCACCTCCGTCTGGGCGCCGTCGGCGAGCCGCACCAGGCAGTCCCGCTCGAGGTCGACGCAGCGAAAGTCGGGCACCGCCAGCGCCGGCGCGGCCCAGTCCATCTGCCGCATCGTGTGCGCCGAGCTGCACACGGCGCCGTGGCGCGCCTCGCAGATGGCGAGCCAGCGCCGCACGACGTCAAAGTCGACGGCGTCGTGGCAGACCGGCCGGGGCAGGTAGGGAAGCGCCGTGCGCGGCGCGTCGGGCGGCAGGTCGTTGGCCAGTAGCGTGATCTGCGGGAAGAGAACGCCCTTGACGGGCAGGTCCGGGAACAGGCCCTCGTCCAGGACAAGAGACGGATTGAGCACGCGCACCTCGCTCCGGCGCCCCCAGGGCTGGTCGCGGTCGGGCGTGCGGCCCGTCGTGCCCCAGCTGATGGCCACGTGCAGCCTGCGCCCCCGGCGGTCGACGTCGGGCACCGCTTCAATCCCGCCGGACAGCGAGACGAGCAAGAGACGGCAGAGAGGGCAGTGGACGTTCTTCCGCACCTTGGGGACGGACTGGAGGACAACATTTTTGGTAAACGGCGCACTCCACTGCAGAAAGTCGCTGTCGCTTGGGTAGACGATGAAGCGTCTCGCCGTGAGCTTCAGTGGTGCGCAAACGGCGCACAGGCTGTCCCCTGGCAGTGCGGCATTGTGAGGCACCGGGACCAACGGCTGCGGTTCCATGATGGAGGTGCAGGGGGGTGTGGAGGGGTGTAGAGGGGTGAAGATGGGGTGCAGCGTAGCAGAAAATACCACAAGGCTTGGGCATGACCACACGAGAAGTGTTTGCTGTGGAAGTGGTGTATAAAGATGAAGAGGAAGGAAAACTATGGAGGAAAAGGAATATACCACATATATATACCCCAGGGATACCCTTCAGGCTTTTCTGCACGTAGATATCAACATCGTCGTGGCCCTGAATAGGGGCCGCAGAGCCTCAACGGCCAGAGGAGGGGAATCCGCCTATAGGGCGGACCGCTTGGCTTGGCGAACTGTGCTGTCTGACACGGCCTTTGGGCACTGCTGTTCGTGCCCAAAATGCGCTCACTCTGGCCCATCGTATTATATACAGTATTTTGGTGCCGGAGGCACCCATACCGGTAAGAGTCAGGCAGAGAGACTGCAGAAGAGACTGAAAAGGACTGGGAGAGGGAGGAGAGATATCCGATAGGTCGATGTGGTCAGCTGCCAGCGTACCTCCTTTTGCGCGACTGATAAGAATGAAATGCCGAGATCCGAGTCTTAACTGTCTTGTTTTTATTTTAGTTTTTATTTTTTACGTAGCAGCCGCGCTGCTCTTCTGCTCTCGGCCTGCCCTTCTGTTGGCCGCGGAGCATCCTCCAACTGTCGTCGCCCAAGGCTCGCCAAACCGGCCTGACCGACGATCAGGGACGAAAGAGACGACTGCACCTTTTGTTTCTGGATGTGGCATGAACCGTTGCGTGAAGGAACCTTTGGCCGGCTGCTTCTGTCAAGTTTTACAGGGGAAGTACTGTCGTCTCATAGGGAAATCAAGAGGCAGCAAAGCCGACGGCCACAGCCAAGGCTATGACCATTGAGACAAAACAAAGGAATAAAGAAGTCGCAGACAAGGACGAGTGCTGATGTTTTACAGCACTTATAATGTGGTTCTCTCTAGCAGAACAGCATATTGAGAAGTGCTCCACATCTCTTGTAGTATAGTGGTCAGTATACGGGCTTGTCACGCCCGGGACCCGGGTTCAATTCCCGGCGAGAGAGACTTGATTTTTGTGCACGTAACTTTTTGCTTTTTTCATTGTGCACTCGGTGTTGTTTCTATTTGTGTTTCTTTTTCTTTTCTTTTTTTTCAAGACTTTTTCTGACTGTATATCTGCACATGCCGAGTCCTCATGATCATTGGCCAAATGGAACACAACCAACACAATATCAAACAACAGTAACGTGAGAAATAGAACAACCACTTCTCTTCCACAAAACAGCCAGCTGGCCGTTCCACAAACACGCACAGTGCCTGGCCTGTTTGCCACCTGTGCTTGGACAACCGGACAGGTCAGGATGCTACGTTGCCCGAGTGCCTTGCAGGATCGCCGTGGAAGAGCACGCAGCCGGCGTCTTGTCCGATGGAAGCGGACTGCCTGCGCAACCCGACAGCCAGACGTCTCACGCGGGCGTACAGAGGCACGGCGCACAGCACACAGGACGCAGGATGCTCGCAGACGGTGGGCGTGATCATCGACGGCTGGGACGACGTGGCCGCTGCCGCGCACGCTCTATATTGGGGGCAGACCGCTTGCGTGGCGTTGGACAGGGACGCGGGCACGAGCTGACGGACGAGAGCAGGAGGTGGCCAAAGCAAACGAGGCGAGAGGACGGCCGTGGGACAGGAGACACAGCCACAGACAAAGACAGCGGCCGGGCTGCCTGCCAGAGAGCAAAACAGGCAGAAGCGAGAAACAGAAGAATGTTGCCATCTCTTTGTGGTGCCACCCTCTGCCACGTCACCCAGAGACAGAAGAAGAGAGGAGACAATAGAAGAGACAAGAGAAGAGACAAGAGAGGAAACAAGAGAACAGACAAGAGAAGAAACGAGAGAAGAAAAAATTGAAGAAATAAGAGACGAAACAAGAGAAGAAACGGGAGAGGAAACAAGAAAAGAAACAAGAGAAGGAACAAATAAAACGAGAGAAGATGAAACAAGAGAAGCACGCGTGACGGTACTCTGCGCCCGTCCCGCCGCCGCCGGCCTGGCACGGGCGTTGCACGGCTGCGTGTGCAGCGTCATCGCGCTACAGAGTCATCAAGGCACGTGGATAGGAGCAGACGCTCAAGTCAGACGGGTGGCCGCGTGGGCTGAGGCGAGACAGCTTGTTGTAGCAGAGGGCACCAAAGAGAAAAGTATAAAGGCCGCGTCCGTCGCCTTGCTCTCTACCGGACTGCACAAGACTGCACCCAAGACTTACCAAAGACTACACCTTAAGACACGCAAGACACGCACGACGCAACAACGCCGATCTGCTCCCAAAGACAGCCCTAAACGCGTCATCGCAATGGCTACCCACACCGTCTGTATGTCTCCGTCTTCCTCCTCGCCGCCCTGCACATGCTGACACCCCAGACTACGCGCCCAGCGTCGCCGAGGGTTCCCGCAAGGTCACCTATACGCGCGACCAGATCACCGCCGCCGTCGGCCGCGCCCTCGTCCTCCTCCAGGAGGGCAAGCAGGTCGGCGCCGCCAAGTACCCGCACGCGTACAAGGCGTACCCGCTGCCGGCCGCGTCGCGCGCCAAGGCGCCCGTGTTTGAATTTCCCATCCTGCCGGACGGCGCGCTGTACAAGGGCCAGGCCAGCCCCGCCGGCCCGGCCGGCCCGGCCGGCCCGGCCAGCCCCGACCGCGTCGTCTTTGGCTCCGTGAGCACCGACTATGCGTCCGCCGAGTACGTCGGCATTGCCGGCGGCGAGCCGGCGGTGCCCGGCGCCGCCGCGCCGTATGTGCCGCACCTGTTCCGGGACACAACCGTCAACCGTGGCGAGCACAGCGAGCACGGCGAGCATGACCACGGCCACGGCCACGAGCACGACGACGGCCACAAAGCGACACCGCCCCAGGACCGCACGCTGCTCGCCGACAGCGACGTCAAGGTGCCCTTTTCGGACTAGACGGGTGTGATGGATGCGCAGGCGCCCGTTTTGAGAGCAGCCGGATTCCAGGTGAATGCAGGCCAACAGACTGGAAAAAAGAGATGAGGAAAGAAAAAGAAAAAGAAGGAAAAAAAATAGGGCCAGACACGGTAGAGTAGCAAACACAATAAAACGGGTGATCACCAACGGCGGGAGTGCGACCGCGTCCACAGCCGATCCATGTCTTGTATGCCCTCTTGACGGAAGTGGCGGCCCTGGCACAAGAGTAAGCTTATTCGCGCTGCGCGTTGGACAGTGTCGTCTTGTGCCCGCACCCCTTTGTATCGTTTCTGTTTTCAGTCATACACAAAGAGTGTATTGAGGCCTTTAAGCTACTCGGTCGGTTGGGCTCTCTTTTTTCCTCTTGCACGCCAACCTTTATTATCCTTCTTGCGCCCGAGGGCTGGTGGTTGCTGTTGCTCGCTCCTTCCTCTTTCGAACGGCCTGTCCCCTTTCTTTCGGCCCGCCATCATTAGCGGCGGGATCTGCCGGTCGCAGCTCCACCTCTTCCGCTTTCTCACATGCGTTCTCTCATGCTTTCAACAAGACAATTCTATATCCGGTTCTATTTATTTGTCAAAAAAACAAAAGATCCATTTTGCAAGGTATAAATAGAGAATCAAAGATGAGCCACTGCGTATAAGCAGAAATTGCCAGTTTGTTGACAGGACCAAAAGGTAACAAGGAAAGAAGGAAAGAAGGAAAGTAACGAGGGAAAAAAACAAATAAAAACTACGCAAAAAGCACAGTACGGCTCCTCTTTCCTTGCAAAGGATACGTTTTGTCCACAGCGTCACACAGGACGGCCCGAATGAAAGGAGACAATCAGCGCTGCGCCGGCCGGGGACTGCGGCCGTCCATAGCCTCGCCCCGGCGGGCCCTATGTGGAGGAGCGCTGCCCGCCGGGACGGCCTTTGGCTGCCGGGCCCGGCGCGCCTCGCTGGCGACGGCCACGGCAAGCCAAGCGAGCCAGACAATGGCGGCGACGACAATGTAGGCGACCTGGAGCGCACGGGCGGCGTGGGCGAGGCGCAGGCCGAGGCCGCCGTTGACGATGCCGAGGGTGACGCCGATGCGGCCGTTCCATAGGTGCAGGTACGACCAAACGGTACGGCAGCCGAGCTGCTTGAAGCGGGCGTGGTGGACGAAGCCGAGGAGGGGCTGGACGAGCAGGGCGGCGAGGGCGAGGATGCCGATGATCGGGTGGGCGTTGGTGGACGCGTTTGTGAGCTGGAGAGAGAAAAAAAGCCGCGTGAGGGTGCGCGGGTCGTCAGCGAGGCAGAGCAACAAACAGGCGGGGCAAAAGCCAGAAAGCGAGGGGCCCCCAGCGTACAAGGTTTCCTCCAGCAAACGGCACGGTGACCGTCCGCACGAGGTAGATGCCGAGAGCCGCGGCAGCGACGTACAGCAGCAAGGCAAGCGTCTGGAATAGGCCGTGGGCCCAGACGGCGAGGCGGCCGGGCACCACGCGCACGAGCACGGCTCCGACGGGAAAGAGCACGACCATGGACAGCGACGCGAGGATGCCGTGGACGGAGCGGTAGTGGATGGCGTCTTGCAGGCCGGCGCCGAACTGGCCCGGCAAGCCGCTGCCGCTGCTGCCACCGCTACCAAGCGGGCCGTTGCTGCCAAACGGGCCGTATTGCTGAAGAGCACCAGCGCCAAGGCTGCCAGGGTCTTGTGAGGACGAGGCGGCGGCGGCGGCGGCGGCGGCGATGATTGCGGGCGCCAACAGGGCCCGTCTTGTCCGCGCTGTCAGAGGCATGGGGTAGGGTAGCGCGGTGGCCTGTTCAGGTGCGCTTCGGCTCGCCAACGGGGACGGATAAAGTCGAGATGGCAAGACAATGCCGGGGTTCGGAGCAAATACAAGCAAGCTTTTGTTGATGGAACGGTGGCTGCTGCAGGGCAAATGGAGAGGCAAGCGTAGACAAAAGGCCCAAAAAGCCGCCAAGCAGCGTGAACAACACAACGTATGCAATAACAGGCAGGCCAGACACAATGGGCGTACAAGTCGATTCGAGGTGGCAGTATATATTTCCGGAGGGCGGCCTGGGGAAGTCCTTTATATCCTGATGGGGTTGCGACGTGCGCCTGTGTGACGGCGTTTCGTTTCTCGTCTTCTTTTCATCTTCTTTTCATCTTCTTTTTACTTGCACATCTTCCCTAGCGTACGACATTCATCACGCCGAGTGGCCTGGGCATGTGTATCAGAGGATCTGAATTCACAGTTCGCGAAGGCAAGCGAGAACGTCTCCTGTTCCCTTCCCGGCGGCATATTTCTGCCCGTTCTGCCCTGTCCACGCAGCAGTCGATCCTGAGCACGTCAGTCTCGATGAGCACGCCGTGCTGCCGACGCACGCGTCAACGCAACGCGTCAGCAGAAGCATCTGTCTCGCGCAAGTCAGCCTGCTCCGGGACGGGGTATTGCTGTGGTGTGAGGACGAAGAACAAACAAATATAAGCAAGTGGAAAGGAGTTATATAAAAAGAAAGATATATATATATGTATGTAATGTAATAAAATTAAATAAATAATGAGCATCATGTAAATAAAAACATAAAAAAACTTAAATTTTCTTATTACTCTTCTCTACCAATGCTTCTCATGTAGATTTAAATAAAAATTCAACCGCGGGGACACTGTTAGAATTTTACATGGAAAGGAAAATACAAACACCCATCGACACCGCATTGACGCCGCCACTGCCAAAAAATCGTATGGCAAGCCACGAGCTTCGTGCCAACCAATCTTACAAAACGCCCTTTATATTTCATAACTGTCCTTAAGTGAATGTACGAGTATAGAACACCTTTACTTTCTCGACGACAATCAGTATACGTCCGTTGACGACATCACTGCTGGAAACACGATTCGCTGTGCGGGTGGCCGGCGATCTCCTCCGCAGGCTCAGGCTAAAATGCAGAATCTTCCAGGCCACTGTGCTGTTTGTCCAGAGAATGTACTCGTACTCGCATTTGTACAGTCGGCGCAACGTGAGGTCGCTCAGCTGCCCCACTTTGCGACTCGCTCCTTCCTTCTTCTTCGGGCTGCCCCTCTGAAAGTTTTGTTAGGCTGCCGCTGGTGGGGTACCTTGCTAGTTGCCGTTCCTGGGCGCGAGCAGAGGAAGGCGCGAACGGAGGAAAAAGGACGTCGTGAGAAAAAAAAAAGAGCAATCTGAAAGACGTCCGGAATCCGTCGTACAAAAACAACAGGCATCCGCCTCGTCGCACAACACCTCTCGGCCTCTCCAGCGTTGCGTCGCCCATCACCGGCTGGCGCCCCCGACACCCCGTCCCCCCGACACCCCTTCCCAAACCGCCAAGATGGTGCAGAAGATTTACGTCACATACAACGAGGTAAAGGACCCGGAGCGGGCGCGTGGGCGAGACGGCGGCCAGGCCTAACACGCGCGCAGGTGCACAAGCTGTGCCAGGAGGCGGCGACGACGATCCTGGAAAAGTTCCAGCCGCAGCTGATGATTGCGATTGGCGGCGGCGGCTACGTGCCGGCGCGCATCCTGCGGTCGTTCCTCAAGAAGCCCGGGTCGCCCAACATCCCGATCCAGGCGATTGGGCTGTCGCTGTACGAGTCGCTGCTGACGGATGCGACGCGCGTGGAGGAGGAGCCGGGCACCAAGGTGACGCGCACGCAGTGGCTGGACCTGTCGAGCCTGGGCGAGATGAGCAACCTGGTGGGCAAGAGCATCCTGATTGTGGACGAGGTCGACGACACGCGCACGACGCTCGAGTACGCCGTCAAGGAGCTGCAAAAGGACGTCGAGGCCGCGCGCCAAAAGATGGGGCCCGACGCGGCGCCCACCAAGTTCAGCATCTTTGTGCTGCACAACAAGGACAAGCCGAAAAAGGGCACGCTGCCCGCGGACCTCATGAGCGAGGGCCGCTACCTGGCGGCGCGGACGGTCGGCGACGAGTGGATCTGCTACCCGTGGGAGGCCACCGACATTGACGAGCACGACGAGGCGGCGCGGCAGGCGCGCGCCGCGCAGCAGTAGGCGGCCGCAAGGCGGGGACGGAGGTGCCGACCGGCAGAATCGAGGGCACGTCCTGTGGGAGGGGGGCACCATTTCAAAGAGCTTTTGAATTTATTTTGATTTATTATTTTTAATTTTATTTTGCGGCGGTATTTTGCCGCGGCAGGCATGTCTTGTGCATAAATCATGTCGAATTTGTCTCTATCCATGGACAAGGCAATGCTAGAAACCAAACCAAGCGTCGCTGTCGTCATATGTACAGGCTCTCGTCTCTTGTCTGGCGCACGGCTCGCGGCGCAAGGCTCACGGCCACGGCTCAGCTGCGGCCCGCCGCCTCCTGCAGGTGCTTCAGCTTGAGCCGCTTCTCCTGCTTCATAAACTCGCGGATGCCCACCGGCACGCCCTTGTACAGCTCCTCGTCCCAGCCCTTGGCCCCGGGGGACGCCACCGCCGCGCGCGTCGTGTCCTCGAGGCTCCAGTGGGCGTCCGACCCGCCGCCGTCGTCGTCCATGCTGCTGCCGCCGGCCTCGGACGGGGCGCCGGCCGGCATGCCCGCGGCCACGCCGCCCTCTTGCGCCCGCAGCCGCCGCGTCGCCTCGGCGCTCGCCGCGGCCCACTCCTCCATCTCGTCGCGGAACCGGTCCCACACGCAGTTGACGCACCCGCTCATGCAGCAATTGTCCGGCTCCGTCGGCTTCGGCGGCACCAGCACGCCCGCAATGCGCCGGCTGCGCTTGCGGATCTCCGCCAGCCGGTTGGCGCGCTCCATGGGGCCCGCGAGCCGCGACCCGAACACGAGCGCCGCGCGCTGCTGCACTGTCGTCTGCTGCTGCTGCTGCGCGGCCTTTTTGGCGGCGACCAGGGCGGGGGCCTCGCCGGGCTTCCACGGGGTAGCCGGTGCGGCGGGCGCGGCGGTGGCCGGGGTGGGTTCCTCGGGCGCGGCGGCCGCCGTCTTCGGGGGCTTGTTGGCCTGCGGCGGGCCGTAGGGCGGCGGGTCGGTCAGCAGCACGTCGTAGTAGCCGCCGCGCGGCATGGACTGTGTGGACGATGGCCTGGTTGCTGCCGGGGCTGGTGCCGGTGGTGACGGCGGAGGTGCGTGTCGTCTTGCGGACGCGGAGAGGGGCCGCGAAGCCGCCGCTGCCGGCGTTGGCCACGGCCATGCCGTCCTGGCAGCCTGGCCTTGCCGGCACAGCGCCGTCTGCGGCCGCGGCAGGGCCCGCTTCATTGTGAGGTGTCAAGGAGGAAACGGAAAAGACGACGGAAAGACGACGGAAAAGACGCTGATTGCGCCGAGATGCTGCCTATGACAGAGACATGAGGCCGAGCGCAGCGCGTCGATGGTTGTCTCGTTTGCCGACGACGCCGGGGCGTCATGTATATTGTAGATGCCGTCGGTCGTCGTTCGGGGCGCGCGAGAAAATCCGGCTGTCAACAAAAAGCGGAGCCGCCTTCAGCCGATGCACGTCATATTATTTAACGCCACGACTGCGCCACAGTCGGTACGTACCCAACACGTGACCTGACAACGCGTCGGTCGCGCGTCCGTGCCTTCCTGTTTGGGGAGCTGTTTTGGGGTGGGCCAGGCGCTGCAGAGCAGCCGTTTAGTGTGTTTTTGCGGGCAAACGGCATTGACAACGTCTGCGACAACACCGACACACCGCACGGAGCAGCACGCTGCCAGACGGCCCAATCGCGCCCTGTCCTGCGCGCGTGCACGCCTCGCAACGACACGATGGACGCGGACGCGCCGCCGGCCAAGCGGCGGCGGACGTCGCCGCGCCTGTCCGGCCGGCGCAGCAGCAGCGACGACGATGCTCTGCCCGACGCCGCCGGCGATGACAACAGCAAGGACAGCACCACGGCCGGCCTGCCGCCGGCTGCAGCGCCAGACGATGACGCCGGCGACGCTGCGCGGCGGCGGCCCTCGTTTGCTTCGCCGACGCGTGCCAGCCTCGCCCGGCACAACCCCGCCATTCTCGAGCGCCGGCCGTCGGTGCCGCGCGCGGCGGGCGCGCAGACGGCGCCCGCGGACGCGGCGGCCGACAGCGTGGAGGCCCTGTTCGACGAGCAGCTGGGCCAGAGCAGCGCGGAACGGACGCGGACGCGCGGCGCACAGCAGGCCGCGGCTGTCCGGCCGCTCGCACAGCCGGCAGTGCGGTCGCCGGTACGGTCGCCGTCGCCCACGCGGCCGCTGGCCCGGCCGGCGCTGCGGTCGCCGGTGCGGCTCTCGCGCTCGCCGTCGCGGTCGCCGACGCGGCGTCTCTTTGGCACGGACAGTGGAAACGGCAACGGCAACGGCAACGGAAACAGCAACGGAAGCAGCAACAACAGCAGCAACAAAATCAGCTACAACAACAGCAACGGCAAAGGAAATGGCAGCCTCTTTGGCGCGCCGCCGCAAAAGCAGCCCGACGCCGGCAGCGTGCCCGGCAGTCTGCTGGGCGCGCCGCCGCGGCGGTCGCCCGTGAAGCCGGTGCCGCGGCCGCTGCCGCCGCCCGACCCGCAGCGCAGCCAGGACCTGCTGGAGCCGCTGGTGGCGCGCGACCGGCAGCGCTCGGGGCTGGAGCGGTTCCGCACACACGACGAGCCGGCGCCCGAGCCGGAGCTGCCGCCGACGCCGGAAAACGTCGACCGGGCGGCGCTGCAACTGTCGCCGCCGGGCCTCCACAACAGCAGCACACCCAGCAAGCGGCCGCGCCGGGCGGTGCGCGGCGCCGCCGCCGCACAAAAGGCCCGGCAGGCGGGCGCCGTGGCGAGCAGCTCGCCCCTCAAGCAGGCGCCCGTGAAGACGGCGGCCGACGTGAACGGCACAGACGCCGCTTCGGCCGAGAGAGACGCGGACGCAGCGGCAGCGGCAGACACAGCGGCAGAGGCAGAGGCCCCTGTCCCCCCGCGCGGCCGCAAGAGCGAGCCCGCACGCAACGTCTTGGCGCCCGACGCGGCCGCCGCGGCAGAGAAGAAACGGCGGCGGGACGCCCTGCAGGCGGAGATTGCTGGGCTCGAAGCCGACCTGCGCCTTGCGGCGGCGGAAAACGAACGGATCCGCAGCGCGGTCGAGAGCAGCGGCGGCGACGACGGCAGCCTTCCGGTCAACCACGACGAGATCCTCAGCCTACTGCGGCGGCGGGCGCTGCCCGAGGGCGACGACAGCGACGACGACGCCGACGCGGGCGCGTCGATGCAGTCGACGCTGGACTGGCTGCAGGCGGCGACCAACCCGGTCGGCTTTTTGCCGTTTGGCAAGCACCGCGCCGACGTGACGGAGCTGCTGCAGTTTGGCGGCAACAACGACAGCAATGGCGACGACCAGCCGCCGCCCGCGTCGCACCACCCCATCGCGATGACGGCCGCCGAAGAGCTGCCGTTTCTGCAGGCCTTTACGCCGCTGGCGTTCCGCTCCGAGATTGTGGTGCTGTCGCCGGCGTCGGCGGCGTCGGGGCCGCACGAGATGCCGGCGCTGCTGCAGAAGCACGTGATCACGGCGACGTCGACAGTGCCGCCGGGCGTCTTTGCGGCGCGCATCGAAATGACGGTCCACGCCCGCAGCCTGCGCGTCGCCGCGCTGGCGGTGCCGCGCATCGAGCCGCCGGCCGCGGCCGCCGAGCTGCAGCCACTGCTCGACCGCATCACGGGCGAGGAAGACGTCGACGGCGAAGCCGGAAGCGAAAACAACGGCAGCTCCGCGCTGACGCGCAACGTCAGCGTGCTGGCCTGGGCCATGGGCGAGTGGGTGCGCGTGGCCGTGCGGCGGGCCAAGTTCTGGGCGGTCCTGGCGCGGGCGCTGCAGGCAAAGAGCGGCGGCACGGGCAGCGCGGGCATCGCCGCCATGGTTGAGCAGATCCGCACGCAGCGGACGGAGCAGCGGAAGCGCAAACGCAAGGCCGACGTCGACAACGGCAACGGCGACGGCGACGGTCACGGTGACGACCACGACCGCGACAACGACCACGCCGACGCCGCGGCCGTCTCCCACACGGAGCTGCTCCGGCACCTCGGCCGCACGGCCATGGACGTCGCCGTGTCGGACGAGGCGTCTCTGCGCGTCGAGTGGGCCATTGCGTTTGACTGGTCCGGCGAGGCCACGAGCCGGCTGGGGCTGCTTGTCGGCGTGCCGGGAAAGTGTAGGTCCTGTCCTGTCTGCTTTTCTCTTTTCAATGCACGCAGTACTGACAACACTGACAACGCAGGGCGCAAGGCAGACAAAAAAGGCCGGCTGGCGCAGCTGCCGAAGCTGTTTGGGCAGCTCGCGCAGGACGGCGACCCGATGGCGGCGGTGCAGACGGTGGTGGCCCTGCTGGTGGGCGAGGCTGCGTGAGGCATCTGGCACGAACAGCAAGCATAATATCATGCATGCATTTGCCGTTTTTCTGCGTTCTGTCTTTCGGCTGCCTCTACGGCGCTGCGTAAAATCAATGTTTACTCAAAGTCCATCAACTGTCTTGTCTTTGTCTCTGTGCTGAAGCCACCCTTTCTGATGCAAGCTTGGTGTCCGTCGTGCCAGCGCCTGAAAAAAGAAAGAAGAAAAAGAAAAAAAAAATGAAATAAATAATAAGCAAAATGCCCGCGTGGCGCTCTCCTGTGGCTGCCGGCTGCCGCCGTGGTCTCCTCTGCCGGCCACCGCGTGACCTCCTGCGTGCTTCCACGCACTCAGTCGACCGTCACGCCCAGCCGGCGCAGGTCGGCGCGGGCCTCTTCGATCTCGGCCACCAGCTCCTTGTGCGCCTCGGGGCAGTCGTTGAACGTCAGGATGCCCCAGCCGAGGCGGGCCAGGACGTACGCGCCGAACGCGACGAGGAACCAAAAGGGCAGCTGGAGAGCAAGGCCGGGCGTTAGCAGACGCTTCGGAGACGATCCGGGAGACGTTCCCGGAGACGTTCCCGGAGACAGGGGGCGATCGGACAGGCACATACAACAGGGACAATCTCCGTCTGGACAATGGCCGGGAGCGGGATCAGCTCGAGAAAGAGGGAGAGGTAGAGCTGCAGCGTGTCAGCAGGCCACGGTCGACGGGGCCGAGCGGCGCCGGGGTGCGGTGGACGGCGATGCCGACGGATCACGAACCGAAGTCGCCAGGAGGGCGACCGAGAGGGTCTGCGTGGCGCGGGTCATGGTGGCGGCAGGCTGACCGGAGATGGGAGGGATGGTTTTGGGGTGGATGTTGCGTCGAGCTGGTGCGGTGCCGTGGTCGTTGTCGTCGTCGTCGTCGTCGTCGTCGTCGTCGTCGGTTTGTCGCGATGCCAGATTGCAAAACAGAAAAAGGGCGTCGCGCTGAGCTGGCAGGCGCGTCCCAAAGCAGCTAGCGTGGCCAGGGAGGTACGAGCTCAAAGTACTTTGTACCTTGAATTTGTGGGGCCTCTCGCCACACCGAGAGAGATGCATCCTGCCGCAGGACGACGGCGACGGCGACGCGACGCGACGACGATGGCTCGCATGCGTCGAGGCAAGTCCGTCACGGCGAGAAAGCTTCAGTCTGAGGCGGGCATGCCGGGTCGAGAAGCACCCAAGCACGTCCTCGCCGAGATGCACCCCCGTCGTACCGCATGGCTGAGGAGGAACGGCAAGGCTGTCTTTTAGACGCAGCTGCAGCAGAGTGACGTTGGGGATGGGCTCGTCAAGCTTTCGCTGAGGCGGTGGCCATCCTTTTTGCAGACGGCAGGCCTCGACGGCACGCAAAGCCTCGCCTTATCCAGGACAATCAAACAGGCCAGCAAAAAAACAACAACCAAGCAAAGAAAATAAAATAAAAAAATACTCGTAATAAAATAAAGAGCGAAATACGAGTAAGAAAACAAAAAAAGAGGGGCCACAGGATAGTTTCTTGCGAAGGTGCAGGAGGCGCCAGCAGGATTCGCCCGAAGAAGCGAAGGCCTGCGGAGACAGATGACGTTTGGGCCGTTACGTTTGTTTTGCGTCTGCTTCTACGTCTTTCTCTTCCTTGGGCCCAGCCGTGCTGCAGAAGAGACCCGCACATGCAGATGCAGGACGTATTTTTCATCCTGGGACGAGCCCCAACACGAGCTGTCGCTGACGCGATGTCGTCGCCAAGATGCAGCTTGGTTTTCGGAGAAGCACGATCGGCGTGGGCATTACCACACGGACTCGTACTTGAGGACAACCGAGGATAAGTGCTGGCCGTTGGGATGTTCTAGAACGGTGGAACGGGGAAGAAAAGAAAAACGAACAAAAACATAGAAGACTCGTAAAAACAAAGAAAACTGGGTCTTTAATTGCACCCCTTTCTCTCACACCCTCTTTCCTGGCAGTTTCCTGATAGTTTGCTGACAATTCCTGAGTTTCCTAGTCTAACATTTTTTGCTTCCCGTTGTTTCCCTTCCTGTTGTTTCCTTGTTCCCCGGACCCGACTTCTCCCTCCTGGAGAACAGCGGCCGGACGGCAGCATCACGCAGGCACGGGCGATGACGAGCAGCACATGTCTGCACCGACAACGGCGCACAGTAACGTCCAGCATGCCCCGCCGTCGCGTCCGAGCAGCGGACGCCGTCCATCGTCTTGGCATGCTCCGTGCAGCATCGGGTGGGTGACATCATACTAGCGGTTCGGGTTCGCGCTGCTGGAGGAGGAGAGCCTACGAGTAGAAGTGCCTACTCGTAGACGCAGCCTGAGACCTGAGACAGCAAAGGCAGCAGCAAGAACAGAAAAGAAACAGAAAAAGAAACAGACGCTCCTGTTCACATCGCGAGGCTGGATGAGATGCAACGGCAGACAGCCACGGCAGACAGCCATGTCGATGCCTATGTCGTCGACCGTGACCGCGACCGTGACCGTCGCCGTCGCCGCCTGCTGCCGCCTGCTCGCCGTTCTCCTTTCCACAAGCGGGCCGTTCACCGTCATGCATCTCGTCGCGTCTTCGCGGAAAGCCAAAGAGGCGAACCGTCGCACCGGCCCTGCTGGGGCATAGTGCGGGTAGCGAGGCGTGGGCGCACGCGCGCGCAGGGCTGGGCCATGCGGCGGCAGTGGTTATTTCCACAGGGGGGCGCCCTTAAAACGGCGCTAGCGCGCTGCTAGCTCCGCGCTAGGGCCGGCATGTACTCGTGCACGCAGCAGCAGCGAGCGTGTACCTCGATTCCGACGCTTCCTGCGCGCCCCCACTTTGCCGCGGCCGATTTTTTGCTTCGGCCTCGCGCCTTCCCTGTGACTGGATTGGGCTGCAATCACCTGAATTTTCAGTCATGGCTTGCGAGCACGGCGCGCTAGGCCGCCTGCGGAGTCAGCGGCGCGGGATCTCCACTTTTCTCGCCGCTCTCGATTCGCCTCGATATTCAGCACGACAGCGAACAGCAGCGAGTGGTCTGTAAGTCGAGGTTTGTTTTTATGCGGTTCGATTCGCGTATTCGATGTATATAAGAGCCGGCTGCCCGGTTCTCGAGCAGTGCTTACCGTGTTATAGTAACAGTCATTGTGGTGTTCCATTCTTCAGCTGTTCCATTATATTCAGCTGTCCATTCTATCAGCTGTTCCTTCTATATCAGGTTATCCATTCTATATCCAGCTCATCACTACATCACACCGGATATCACTACATCACGATATTGAACCACCGCCATGGCTTCCCTCCCTCCCGAAGAGGACGATGCCCGCTTCGCCAGCATCGTCCACGCCAACACCAGCATCGCGCATCCGGCAACCGGGCCGCACCCGCACCCGCATTCCCATGAGCGCCGCGGCAGCCTGGCGCACAGCCTGCGCCGCAGCCTCAGCAGCGCCACGTCTGGCGCGGCCGGCCGCGCCAGCGCCGAAAAGGCGCGCCGCGACCCGGCGCTCGACATCACGCTGCCCTACCGCACGCTGACGGCCACGGCCAACTTTGAAGAGTACCAGACCGAGGTGCCCGGCGGCGAGATCCCCGGCCCCGTCGAGCCGGCCGAGGTGGCGGCGGCGGCGTCGCTCGCCGAGGCCAGCCACTACCCGACGCGGCAGAGCCAGGCGCCCGTCGACGAGAGCGGCAACCGGCGCTACCGGCTGGTGGCCTTTGAGCCCAACGACCCCGGCAACCCCAAGAACTGGAGCAAGGCCATGAAGTGGTACTGCACGCTGGTGGTGTCGGTGACGTGCTTTGTGGTGGCGTTTGCGTCGAGCGTCATCACGGCCGACATTGCCGGCGTGGTCGAGGAGTTCCACGTCAGCGAGGAGGTGGTGCTGCTGTCCATCTCGCTGTTCGTCGTGGGCTTCGGCGTGGGCCCGCTGGCGTTTGCGCCGCTGTCCGAGGTGTACGGGCGCCGCGTCATCTACGCGTCGACGCTGCTGGTGGCCGTCATCTTCATCATCCCCTGCGCCGTCAGCAAGAACATTGGCACGCTGCTGGTGTGCCGCCTGATCGACGGCATCGCCTTCTCGGCGCCCATGACGCTCGTCGGCGGCACGCTGGCCGACCTGTGGCGCAACGAGGAGCGCGGCGTGCCCATGGCCACCTTCTCGGCCGCGCCCTTTATCGGCCCCGCCATCGGCCCGCTCGTCGGCGGCTTCCTGTCCGACGCCAAGGGCTGGCGCTGGCTGTACTGGATCCAGCTGATCCTCGCCGGCACCGTGTGGATCCTCATCACCTTCACCGTGCCCGAGACCTACGCGCCCACCATCCTCAAGCGCCGCGCCGCCGCCCTGCGCAAGTCCACCGGCGAGCCCGACCACGTCACCGAGCAGGAGCTCGACGCCCGCCCCATGGCCGAGCGCCTGCGCATCTTCCTGGTGCGCCCGCTGCAGCTGCTGTTCCGCGAGCTCATTGTGTTTCTGCTGTCGCTCTACATGTCCGTGCTGTACGGCCTGCTCTACATGTTCTTTGTGGCCTTCCCCATCGTCTTCCAAAAGGGCAAGGGCTACAGCGCCGGCAAGACGGGCCTCATGTTCATCCCCATTGCCGTGGGCGTGCTCCTCTCCGCCGCCTTCTCGCCGCTCGTCAACCGCCACTACATCAAGATGGTGCACAAGTACAACGGCAACCCGCCCGCCGAGATGCGCCTGATCCCCATGATGCTGAGCTGCTGGTTCATCCCCATCGGCCTCTTCATCTTTGCCTGGACCTCGTACTCGGACATTTCCTGGGCCGGCCCCGCCATGGGCGGCTTCCCCGTCGGCTTCGGCTTCATCTTCCTCTACAACGCCGCCAACAACTACCTGGTCGACTCGTACCAGCACCAGGCCGCCTCCGCCCTCGCCGCCAAGACCTGCCTGCGCTCCTTCTGGGGCGCCGGCGCTGTGCTCTTTACCGAGCAAATGTACAACCGCCTCGGCAACCAGTGGGCCTCGAGCCTGCTGGCCTTTATCAGCCTCGCCTGCTGCGCCATTCCCTTTTTGTTCTGGAAGTACGGCGCCGCCATCCGCAAGCACAGCAAGTACGCCTACGGCGGCGACGACGAGGACGACGCCACCGACAGCAGCGGCTCCGACCCGGAAAAGGGCCGCGCCCCGGCCGCACACTAAGCACTCCTCCCACCAAAACACCTCACCTTGACCGACGAGACCATATCGTCTTTTCTTTTTCCCCCTCAAAAGGAGCAGCAGCTCCACGTACCTGCATCGAGACGCTGTCTCACCTAATCAGTCATCTCCCGCATTGGCGTTTGCTTTTTCTCTTTTCTCTGGCGTTGGGCAGGGAGTCGTTTGATACCATGTCTTTGCGCATTCTATAGACCATACACTACTTGTAAATATAATCCTGAGATAAAAATAGAAATGGAAATCAAGAAAGAACAAGAAAACCAGTGTCTTCGTCCTGACTCATGCCAGGTACCTACCCTGCGCCGGCGCACGCTGGCCGCATCGTCAGTGGCGAGTTATAACCAGCGCAGACGTGCCCTACGCCGTTGTGCCCTAAGACTGGAAGAGCCAGCTTCGATCATGCTGCTGTGCTGTGCTGTGACGTGCTGTGCTGTGTTTCATTTCTTTTTCTTTCTTTTTCTTTCTTTTTTTTTTTTTCCTTTTTTCATTTCTTTTTCTCCTTTTCATCGTCTCTCACCCCCACCCCCATCAACACCATGCTTCCGTTCAGCCTGCTCGCCTCCGACGGCCGGCGCTCGCCGCGCCAGGCCTTTATTGCTCGCGCCTGCGTCTTCTGGGCCGCCTGCTTTGTCTTTTTCTGGTCCTTTCGCAGCTTTGCTTTGGGCCCGGGCCCCAAAATCATCCCGGGCCAGGACCTCGGCGCGCTTCCCCCGCTTCCGCCCGACAATGCCCCGTTCGGCGGTCTGCCGCCCGCTCCCGTCGACGCCGTCGACCCAATCGACCCCGTCCACCCGTTTGGCCCGGCTGCCGCCGACTCAGTCGACGGCGTCCCCGTCGACGCCGCCGGCTCGGTCGACGCCGCCCGCCGCGCCGTCGACAACTACCTCGACAACACGCTCCGCGACGCCACCCTGGTCGAGCACGAGGTCGACCGGCTCGGCCGCGGCGGCGTCCAGGACGACGCCTCGCGCCTCGACTACCACGCCGCCCTCGACGCCGTCCGCACCCTCCGCCTCAGAGACGACACCGCCCGCGAGACGGCCGAGCACCTGCGCGCGCTGCTGGACCGCATCGGCCTCCCAGCGGCGCCGGCCGGCGAGCCGCAACAACAAAAGCACGCCAAGCGCCGCGAGATGGACGCCGTGTGCCGCGAGGACGGCCGGGCCTGCGTGCCCGACCGCTTCCCCCACCTCAAGGACACGAGCATTTTTGGCGTCCACAACTTGCGCCGTGATGTGTAGGGCGTGGGGGATTTTGTGGGAAGCTCTGTCTGAATACGGGTGGACCGGGATGGCGTTTGGAGTGCTTGCGTGATACCCTTGCTTGTGTAAACTGTTTGTGTGTTCTTGCACGGATTAAGTCGGTTGTTTTTAAGTAGATTTTGGCCTGCTTGCAATCTCTGACGGCCGAGTTGTCTGCGAATAATATAAGAAAGAAAAACATGAAAAAAGCCCAGGATGTTTTTGTTCTTTCTTCACCTTTTCCTATTCTTTTCTTTTCTTCCTCGGACATGATCACTCGTTTGCCAGATCGGCCAAGGTCCAGACATTCACGTCGTACTCGCATGCTGTCCGAACCCCGACCGCACATGGGCTACCTTAAGGACCTTAAGGTATACCTTGAGGCGTCTTCTTCGGCTATGTGCACCGCTTCAGCTCCCTCTACGATTATTTGTTGCACAGCTTCGGACGAGCCACGCTGTCTTGGACAGCTGTATCCCTTTCCCATCTCCCGCCGCCGGACGTAGGCCGCTGCCGACGTTTGTAGAGGCCATTCTTCAGTTCGGCCTCTGCTTACGTCACCGTACGGCGTGTTATTCTCGTAAGGATTTCTGCTCTTTGCTCTTTCCTTCCACGCGCCTTCCTCGAAACGAAACGAGAAGAGCGTGGAATTGTGTTTGGTGGTCCCCTGGACGCTAGCTGCAGGCTACGCCCGATCCAGCATAGCTGCAGCTGGGCGTAGCGGCCAGAGTGGGGCACTGGGGAAGAAACAAACGCTTTTGTTGATGGGGCAATCCGTTTGTTTTGTTTTGGCAGTTTTGTTTCTGCTCGTTTTCACGGCGGCGTGTACGAGAAGATACACACAATGAGAATACGGCGTCGTGGTAATAATACTGGGCACGAGAAGAACAGCGCTCGCGCTCTGTTCACGCAGCCTCTGGCAGCGTCCATCGCGCCTTCCGCCGTCCGCCCCTGACTCTGGATCGCTCCTTCCCCTGTCGAGGCGTGGTGCTACCGTTACCTCGGGCCATCGCCAAATTTCCCAGCTGCCACCATTATTGGTTCTCCTTTCTTCACCTCTCACCGTCACTCGCCACCGACTCGGCCTGTCTTTGTTCCCTGCCCCTATCCCTGCCGTGTGCGCCCTGGCCCCTGAACGGCCGCTGTGAGCTCTGTCCGTCTCGACGCCTTGTTTTCCTCCTCCACAAAGCAACCTCCTCGAATCGACCTCGAATCGACAGCATCAGACTGCGCCTTGTCGACGACAAACGGCGTCTCGACACTCTGTCAACGGCCGCCTGTGTCTCTCCGCCTGGCTGATGGACCGGTGCTGGCCCGCCCCGGCCGCAGACACCCCGACGCCATCTGTGCGCAAAGCCTCGCCCTCCGGCACCACGACCCGCTGACCGCCGGCCACCATGGCCGACCGCGCCCCCGTTCCGCGCCCGAGCGGCCTTCCGCGGCCGGCATCGCGGCTCCCCGTGTTTTCATCTGCGGCGGCCGCAGCACCGGCCGCGCCGGCCCCGAGCGCCGCGCGGCCACTGGCCCTGCGCGCCAAGCCGTCGCGTGAGAGCCTCTCCGGCGGCGACCTGCGGCCGCCGAAGCTGCGCGCCATGCCGTCGCACGACCGGCTGGGCGCGGCGTCGCCGGCGCAGGCGGCCGCGAGCCCCGGCCTCGCCGTGCCCAAAGGCCCGGCGCGGCACCTGTCGCCGCGCACGCGCACGGTTTCGGGCGAATATGCAAAGGCGGCGCCGCCCCGGGCCGCGCGCGCTAGCATGGGCGCGCCGCCGACGCCGTCGTCGCGGCTGGCCGACGACGACCGGTTCAAGAGGCCCGGCGCGGTGAGCTCGCTGTCGCGGCGCGCCTCGGCCCAGCACCTGGCCAGCCGCGCACACGCCCCCGCGTCCGCGCCGCCATCGCACGCCGCCAGCCCCGAGGACGAGGACGGCGCGGACGGCGGCGCACACACACACACACTGCGGCCGCGGGCGTCGCGGCCGCGGCTGTCGCTGGCCGAGCGCACCATGGAGACGCTGGCCCAGATCCCCAGCTCGCCGGCCGTCAAGGGCCGGGCCACTGCGTTTTACGACCCCGACGGCGCGCGCAGCAACCCGCCGCGGCCCGGCAGCCGGGCCGGCTCGCGCCAGGGATCCCGCCCGGGGTCCAGCTCGCGGCCGGGGTCCAGCTACCAGTCGGACGGCAGCTCGAACCGGTCGGGCTCGCGACCGCCCAGCCGCCCGCGGTCCAGCTCGAGCCACGACGACGCCGGGCCCAATTTCCGCGCAACCATGTCGTCCTTCCGGTCGGCCGCCCCGTCGTCCTTTGTGCCCATCGAAGAAGCCGCCACGCCCAGCCGGACGCCAGCGGCGCGGCCACTGCGCGGCCGCGCATCGATCGGCCCGGGCGTCGTCGGCCTGAGCCAGCGGTACGGCGGTCTTAGCGGACAGCGCGCACTCCTGGACGCAGACACGCCGGCCACGCCGGCGGCCAAGACCGTGGCCGGCAGGCCTCTGCAGGCGCGTGGCGCGGTCGGCGGTCTTTTCCGCAAGCCGTCGCAGCCGCGCCTCGACGGCGCGGCGCAGCCGCAACCGCAACCACAGTCGGCGCGCAAGAGCTCGGTGGCGTCGCGCGCGTCGTCGGTGTCGTACGAAGACACGAGCGCGTCCAGCGCGTCGACCGCGTCGACGGCGCGCAGCAGCGACGCGGCCGAGTCGTCGCGGGGCCAGAGCCCGGTGGCGAGCAGCCGCAAGTCGTCGGCGGCGCTGCGGGAGCAGATTGCCAAGGCCAAGGCGGCCAAGCGCGTGGCGGCGCTGTCGTCGGCGTCGTCGGCCCAAGACGTGCCCGGCGGCGACGGCGCGCCCGTCGTGCCCACGGACACGACGTTTGACTTTGGCCTGGACCCGTTCAACAAGCACCGCGGCGGCGCGGCGCAGGAGACGGCGGTGCAGGCGCGGGTGGCGGCGGCGCGCACGAGCGGGCGGCTCAACATTGCGGCGCTCGGCCTGCGCGAGATCCCGGGCGCCGTGCTGCGCATGTACGACGCGGACGCCGCGGGCACGGCCGACGGCTCGTGGGCGGAGGCGGTGGACCTGACGCGGTTTGTGGCGGCCGACAACGAGATTGAGCTGATTGACGAGGCCGTCTTCCCGGACCAGAGCCTCGACGAGCTCGCGGCGTCGGAGGACGGCCGCGGCAACATGTTTGGCGGCCTCGAGACGCTGGACCTGCACGGCAACATGCTGATCAGCCTGCCGATGGGGCTGCGGCGGCTGCCTGTGCTGACGTCTCTGAACCTGGTGAGTGTGAGCAGCGAACGAACGAAACGTGCGGCAGTCTAACGTGTGCAGTCCCAGAACCGCATTACCAACAACGCGCTGGAGGTGATTTCGCAGATCACGTCGCTGCGCGACCTCAAGCTGGGCGGCAACCTGTTCTACGGCCCGCTGGACCCGTCGTTTGCGCGGCTGGAGAATCTCGAGGTGGCGGACCTGCACGGCAACAACATCTCGGCGCTGCCGCTGACGCTCAGCAACATGGCCAAGCTGCGCATCCTCAACCTGAGCGAGAACAACTTTGAGAGCCTCGTGTTTGAGCCGCTGGCCAAGCTGCCGCTGGTCGAGCTGCACGTGCGCAAGAACAAGCTGAGCGGCGTGCTGATCGAGGACGCGGTGGCGTGCCTGCCGCACCTGCAGGTGCTCGACGTGTCGTCCAACCAGATCACGCACCTGGTGTCGCCGGCGCGGGAGGAGGCGGAGGCGGGCGCGGACGCGCACGCGCTGGCGCTGCCGGCGCTGCAGCAGCTGGTGGTGTCGATGAACCGCCTGCAGGCGCTGCCGGCCATGGGCGCGTGGACGGCGCTGCTGACGCTGCTGGCCGACGAGAACAGCATCAGCAGCGTGCCGGCGGGGTTTGCGGCGCTGCGCCATCTGCGCCACGCCGACTTTTCCAGCAACGACATCCGCGTGGTGCCGGCCGAGGTCGGCCGCATGGACCGCCTGGCCGTGCTGCGGCTGCGCGGCAACCCGCTGCGCGACAAGAAGTTTTGCACGGCCGACACGGACGAGATCAAGGAGGTGCTGGCGTCGCGGCTGGAGCCGGAGGAGGAGGTGGACGCGGGCGAGTTTCTGGGCGAGGGCGCCCCCAGCGTCGTCGACGAGCTGCGCGACTCGGTGTCGGAGCTGACGTCCAAGACGGGCGCGCACGGGCGCCAGCGCAGCCGCAAGCTGAGCGCGGCGTCGGCCGACGACGGCCGCGACGACAACCGGTCGGACGACGACTTTGCGACGCCGCCGACGTCGCTGCCGCACTCGCCTGCGCGCTCGCGCGCGCACACGCTCTCGGGCCCGCTGTGGCCGGTCAAAAAGGGCGGCGTGCTGGACCGCGCGGAGACGGAGTCGTCGGCGCTGCACCCGGTGATTGCGTCGCGCGTGGCGCAGGAGCACGCCGTGTACGAGATCTACCTGCAAAAGAACCTGTTCACGGTGGTGCCGGACGCGCTGTCGTTCTTCGCGGCGACGCTGACGACGCTCAGCCTGGCGCGCAACCAGCTGACGGGCGAGGCGTACTTTGGCGACGCGGCGGCCAGCGACGGGCTGGACCTGCCGGCGCTGCGCGAGCTCAGCCTGGCGGGCAACCACATTGCCGGGCTGGGCCCGCTGGTGCGGCACCTGCGCGCGCCGCGGCTGCAGAAGCTCGACGTCAGCATGAACCGCGTGGCGGCGCTGCCGGCGCGGCCGGCGGACCGGCCGCTGCGCGACGCCTTTCCCGCGCTGACGGTGCTGCTGGCCGCCAACAACCACCTGGCCGCGCTGCCGCCCGACACCATCCGCGGCCTGCTCGTCGTCGACGTCAGCAACAACGACATTGAGCACCTCGACCCGCGCATCGGCCTGCTCGGCGGCGACGGCGGCCTGCAGCGCTTCGACGCGCTCGGCAACCGCTTCCGCGTGCCGCGCTTCAGCGTGCTCGAGCGCGGCACCGAGGCCACGCTGCGGTGGCTGCGCGGCCGCGTGCCCGTGGCCGAGATGGGCGCGTGGCGGGAGGCCAACCGGGGGGAGGAGGAGGATGTGGAGTAGATGTGTTTCTTTCTTTTGCTTTTGATTTTTTTTTGGATTTTCTTTTTCTCAATTTTTTTTATTTGTTTTTGATTTTCTCGTCTTTCATTTTTGTTTTTATTTTCTCCTTGGCGGCAGCGTGCATCTTGTGCTATCTACTCATTGAACCTCTGCAATCCCCAAGTCCACGGTACGCTGCGTGATGACTGGTGATGCTTCCGAGCCTTGCAACACTTATGGACAAGTCCCTTTGGCACAGAGCCGCATACAAAAGGTACTTGCACGTAAGACACGTCGACGTTTCGACGTCCCACATTCCACCACGATGGCAGCGCTGCTTTCCCGGACAGCCGCTCACGCAGGGTCGGCCTGACACCGTCCCAACGCGCCCGGTTACGCTGTCCTCGATGTTGCTTTCTGTCTTGTCTTGTTGGGTGTACGTTGTGCGTCAAACAGTTGATTACTCAGCGTGATTACTCAGCATACTCAGCACTACTACTCCCGCACAAACAGCGCCGCCATGCCCATGCCGGTGCCGATGCACATGCTGACGACGCCAATCTCGCCGCCGTCGCGCTGCAGGCCGTGCAGCAGCGTCGACACCATGCGCGCGCCGGTGGCGCCCAGCGGGTGGCCGAGCGCAATGGCGCCGCCGTCGGGGTTGACGAGCGCGGGCGGGCGGCGGGCGAGGCCGCGGTAGTCGGCGTCCGAGTCGGCCCAGGCCTGCTCGAGGCCGAGGGCGCGCACGCAGTAGACGGCCTGGCTGGCAAAGGCCTCGTTGATCTCCCAGCGGTGGACGTCGGCGACGGAGAGGCCGTAGCGCGCGAGCAGGGCGGGGATGGCCAGCGCGGGCCCGACGCCCATCTCGTCGGGCTTGCAGCCGACGGTGACGGCGCCGACAAAGCGGCCGAGCGGCGCGGCGCCGGGCACGGCGGACCGGCGCGCCAGCAGCACGGCGGCGGCGCCGTCGCTGACCTGCGACGAGTTGCCGGCGGTGCTGGTGCCGCCCTCCTCGGCGGACACAAAGGCCGGCTTGAGCTTGGCCAGCGCCTCGGCCGTGACGCCGGCGCGGATGCCGTCGTCCTCGGTGACCGTGATCTCCGTCTCCGCCGGCGCCGGCGCGTCGGCCGGCGCGCCCTTGGCCGGCAGCGGCCGGAAGCGCGTCGTCACCGGCACGATCTCGCCCGAGCGCACAAAGTCGCCGGCGGCCGTCGCGCGCGCGGCGCGCACGTGGCTCGAGAGCGCCATGGCGTCCTGCGCCGCCCGGCCCACGCCGTACCGCCGCGCCACGTTCTCGCTCGTCAGGCCCATGGGCATGACGCAGTCGCGCGCGTCCTTGGTCGGCGACGCCAGCAGCGCCGGCCACGCGTCCTGCGGGATCGCGCGGCTGCCGTAGTTGCGCGTCATGCTCTCCATGCCGGCGCCCACGCCCACGTCGACGTCGCCGGCCCGGATCTGGTTCGCCACCGCCGCAATCGCCTGCAGCGACGACGCGCACGCCCGGTTCACCGTGTACAGCGTCGTCGCCGCCGTGTCGTAGCCCACGTGGTTGAGCGCCATGCGCGCCGCCTTGCTGCCGCCCAGCTCCGACAGCACCACGCCCACGCCCACCTCCTGGATCCGCCGGTGGTCCAGCCCGTGCTTCTCCGCCGCCGCCCGCTTCGTCGCCGCCAGCACCGTCGCCAGCAGCTCTTCCGGGTACGCGTCCTTGAGGTGGCCGCGGTTCGCCCGGCACACCGGCGTGCGCACCGCCGACAGGATCACCGTGTCGGTCGGCGCCTTGGCCAGCAGGGCCGCGACGCCGCGGGGAGCTGCCATGGCGAGGGGATGGAGACGGAGGAGACGGGGGGACGTTCGAGTGACGTTGGTGATGACTAAGCGTGTGGAGCGATGCAGGAGGCGCGATGAGGAAGGAGCGATGAAGAGGAAGGCGCGATGCAGAGGGGAGAGGAGAGAGGAAAAAGAAAAGAACAAAAAAGAAAAAGAAGAACAAAAGAACAAAAAAAGAACAACAGGAACGGAAGAAGCAGAAGCACAAATGCCAACAAACAGAAACGAGGTCCCCGGACAATTTCGCCCCGGGACGCCCAAACGGGAATGGTGCCTGCTGCTCCAGGGCAAAGTGCGCCAACGCCCAGCGGACGGCAGCACTACCGCCCAGGCCCAGGGGCTTCGGATAGCAGCTCGGGATGCAGCGTCGGGACGCGGGGGAACTGTGCGGGTCCTGTTTCCAGTGGATGAATGCTTAGCCCCAGCGCGCTGCAGGTGCCGACGCCGGAGCTCGGCAGTGCACGAAAACGACAAAGCCGAAGGCAGGACATTGCCGGGGACAGATTTTGACGGACAGCTGAAGGAGAAGGAGAAAAAAAAGGGAGAAAATAGAAAGAGAAAACATTGCTACATAAAACATAAACAACCGTCCCTTCTCGACCCAGAATCCAAATCCAAACGTCGTGTCGTGCTGGCTTCGCACCGCCTTCGCACCGGCCTCGCACCGCCTTCATCCCGGCCTAGTCGTATCGGATGCCCAGGCCGACCCGGTCCGCGTCGTGCGGCGGCTGCGCGTAGATGTGGTGGCGGTAGCTGTCGTGGGTGTCGCGCAGCGCCGGCACGATGCGCGCCTTTTTCGTGGGGCTCGCGTGTCCGTGGCCGGCGTCGTCGTGGTGGCCGTCGTGGCCGTTGTTGCCGCCGTCGCTGCCGCCGTCGTGACCACCGTCGGGACCGTCGCCGCCGCCGCCGCCGGGGCTGGCGCCGCCGCTAAACTTGCGCTTGTCGACGGCGCCCGGGCCGCTGCCGGCCTTGTTGAGCCCGCCAAACAGCTTGGCCTGCAGCTTGGCCGGCTTGTCCGTGGACGCCTCCCGCGCTGCCGCAATCTCAAAGCTCTCGCGCGCGTCCCGCCGCAACATCGCCGACGCCGCCTGGCTGGCCTGGCTCTCGTAGACGCGCTCGTCTGCGGCGCCGCCGTGGCTCGTCGACCGCTCGAGCGGCCGGCGGGTCGGCGCGGCCGGCGGCGGGAACGACGGTGCCGCCGCGGCGCCGGTGGACCGCGCCACGCTCTCCAGCGCCTGCCGCGCAATGTCCTCGTGGGCGCTGAGCACGCGGCCGTGCGCTGGGGTGTGCGACTGGGCGTGGGTCTGGCTGTGCGTCTGGCTGTGTTGTGTGTCGTCGTCCATGGAAATTGTGCTTTCGCGGCTGCGACGGCCGCCACCTGCACCCGCCGCGTCGACCGGCCCGGCCTGGCCGTGTCCCGGCAGGCGGTGGCGCGGTTTGGTGGGCGTCTCGGGGAAAAAGCGCCCGCTGGCACTCGTCGCAAAGCTCTGGCTGTAGGAGTGGCTCACGCTGTGGCTGTGTCCGTGGCCGTGGCCGTGTCCATGGCTGTGGCTGTGGCGTGCAGGCTCGGTCTGGGGGACCAGGTCGACCGACGGGAGAAGGCCGGCGCCCTCGTAGGCGCGCGGGCGCGCCGTGGGCGTGGTCGGCAGCGACGACATGGACTGCACGTTGCGGACGTGCTTGGCGACGTGCCGCGGCGGCGCGCGGTGGCCGGTGCCAGAGCCGTGGGCGGCCAGCGGCGTGTTGGGCGCGCTGTTGTTCTCCTGGTTCAGCGCCTGCAGCAGCGCCGCAAACGGCTCAGCGCTGGCGTGGCTGTGCAGGGGCGCGGCCGACGGCGTGCCGGCGCTGCCGCTGCCGCTGCCGGCACCCAGCTTGGCGGCGCCACCACTGGCCCCGCTGCGCTTCGGCGTCTGGTACGGCATGGCCCGCGCGTGCACGGGCGAGGCCTGCCCCTGCCCCTGCGGCTTGGGCGTCATGGCGCCGTGAAAGAGGCCGCCCGGGCTGCACAGCAGGTGAAAGTGCTCGCGGTTCTCGCGCAGGCGGTTGAGCAGCAGCTCCTTTTCGTCGACGAGGGCGGCGACCTCGTCCTCCTTTTGCTGGATGACGCGCTTGGCCAGCTTGACGCGCTTCTGCAGCGTCTCGTTGTCCTCGGCGGCCTGGTCGTACCAGGCCTGCAGCTGGCGGTACTTTGCGTGCGTGGACGCGCTGGCCGTGGTGGCGCTGAGCTCGCGCCGCGCCTGGCGCGCGCTCTCGGCGGCGCGCAGCGCCTCGACCTCGCGCCGCGTCATGTCGTGCTCGACGGCCGCGCGCTTGGCGTCCTCGTCGGCCTGCATCGCCTGCATGGCCAGCAGGTTGTGCTGCAGCTTGTGGTGCGCCGTCTCCGTCTTGAGGCGCGTGTGCTCGGCCAGGCTGGCCAGCAGCATGGCGCGCAGCTCGTCGGCCGTCGCCGCGGCGATCTGCGCGGCCGTGGGCGGAACAAAGTCGGTGGCCGGGCCCGCCGGCAGGCCCGCGCTGCCGGCTGCTGCCCCAGCCGCAGCGTCGCGCCGTGCCTGTGCGACGGCAGACAGCGCGCTGCCGGGCGGCGACAGGATGGCGGACCGCTGGGAGGCGGACGTGTGGTATTTTCCGTAGCCGTTGGGATGTGGCAGTCTCTGTGTCTGTGTCTGCGCTTGCGTCTGCGACTGCGTCGTCTGCGTCTGGTTCTGCGTCGTCTGTGTGTGTGGTCGTCGTGCCTCTGTCTGTGCTTGCGGCTGACTTGGCTGGCGCGACGGCTGCAGCGCCGGGCGCTGCTGCGACGACGGCGGGGGCGTCATGGACGAGGGGATGACCCGCGGCAGCGGTGCCTCGCCGTCGTCGTCGTCGTCGTCGTCGTCGTTGAGCTCGGTGCGGAACGACACGTCGGCGTCCATGGGCGACCCGGGCCCTTCAGTGGAGAGGATCGTCTCCTGCGACGCCGGGATGACGTCGGGCTCGCGCTCCGGCTCGGGCTCCGGCTCGGCTGCGGCGCCGAGCGGCGTCGACGGCACCTCGACCGAGCTGTGCGGCAGATTGGCGTCGTCGCCGGCCATGTCCACGTCCACGCCGCTGCTGGCGGCGGCGGCGGCGGCGGCAGCCGGGTGCGCGGCGTGCGACGGGCGCGTCGCGGGCGATTCAGAGTCGGACGACATGGCGTGCTGCGGATGGGAGGATGGCGGACAGGAGGAAGCCGGCCGTCGAGGCGGCGCTGTGGGATAAAAGGCGCGCTCGTCTTGATGGTCCCAGGCACCGCTCAAGCCCTCCGTAAACGGTCGGCGGGCGGCTGGAATGCGCACCTGCCCAACACGAGACACAGGGGCCGCAGGCGAGACAAGCGAGCGCGACAAAAGAGTGCGACAAAAGAGCGGTGACGAGACCGGCTGCGTGCAGCGAGACAGAGCAAAGAATGTGCCTCTGAATGCGCCTCGACGGAAAGGGACAACGCCGCAAGCGACCGGGCACTGGCATGCAGCGCCGTTGGCGCGGGCGTTTCAAGTGCAGGGGCGGTGACAGCGAGGGGGGCGGGGACAGAAAGACGACGGGAGACGGGAGATGGAGGACGGGACACGGGACCGCAAGGAGGCAAAAAGAAGCCAAAAGAGGCTGACGACGTGGTTGGCGATGGTGGCTCGTGCAGATGCGTGTTGTGTGCGTTTGGGCAGGTGCGGTCGGGACGAGATGGGCGGAGGGGAAGGTGCGACTGGCTGGGGGTTCCCCAGCTGGTTGCCGCAGTGAGGAGCGACGCGGGCTGCAGGGGACGTGGCTGCCCCTGACGGGCCGGCCAATGGGCGCGGCCGTCGTGCGTGCGCGCTAGTCCGGAAACAGGAGTCACGTGCGAGTCACATTCTTGGCAGATGGCGCGTGTGGGCCAATCAGAGGCGGCGGTCACGCGTCTGGAATTCGTCTATCGGGGTTCTATGTACGTGCATAAAAGGGGCCTCCCAAAAGGGCCTACAGCAGGGCAGCGACGCCGAGGGCGGCGGCCGCGCCCAGCAGCCCGCCGGCGCCGTGCAGGGCGTTGGCCGCGCCCGTGGCCACGGACGCGCCGGTGGCGGTGGTGGTGGGCCGCGTGTTGGTGCCAAAGACGGTGGAGGTCCTGCCGTCGGTCACGATGATGCCGGGCGGCAGCGACGTGGTGGCGTTGGTGCCGGCGGCCGGGCGCGTGTTGGTGCCGAAGACGGTGGTGGTGGTGCCGGGCGCGCCGCTGCTGCCGGACACGGAGACGATGCCGGGCTGGGCGGAGATGGCGGACGACGACGCGGCAGACGACGCCGTCGTCGTCGCCAGCGTGGTCGGCGCGGAGGCGGGCTCCGACGAGGCCGGGGAGGCCCTGAATGGGGCCGTGGCGGCCGTGGACGAGGCGGTGGCGGCGGCGGCGTCGGGGCCAAAGCCGGGCAGGAAGCTGGGCGTCACGGTGGCGGTGCCGGTGTAGCCGGGACAGCCGGGGCGGGTGGTGATGGGCGCGGCGCGGCCGCCGCCGCAGTCGACAAACTCGCAGAGCTCGCCGGTGCCGGGGACGTACCAGATGAGGCTGGGGCCGGAGACGGAGGACGTGCAGCCGGCGAGGTCGGTGCGGGCGAGCGCGGCGGGCAGCAGGCCGGCGAGGAGGAGTTTGGCGAGCATGGTGGGGGAGGGCAAACGAGTGACGGAGGAGAGGGAGGGGGAGAAGTATGAGTGACGAGTGGCAAGATGACAAGACTGACAACGAGGAAGAGTGACAACGAGTGACGAGGAACGAGTGATGAGAAGCGAGTGCCGATGGCAGAACAAGAAGCAGGGACGGCTGCTTTTAAAGCTTGAATACGTCGTAGACCCCTGCACAGGCAGCGAAAGGACAGGGCCTTCTTTGCTGGAGTCTGACAACCTCGTACTCGTATATTATGTATTGTGTATTGTGGCTTGTCTTACGGCGTTCGTATCGCCCCTGCCAAGACTTTGGGCTGCGTTTCCATTTCAAGGTAAAGTTAAGCTTAATGAGACCATTGACAGAGCGCTCGGTGATCTTGTCAGGAGCAGGCTGTGGTCAGAGGGGAAGAAGAAGAAAGAAAAGAAGAAAAGAATGAAAAAAGACACATTAAAAGAAAAAAAAAAAAAAAAAAAAAAAAAAACTCCGTTTGCTCTCGTATTCATAAAGCCCCATCAGCCGCACAGCTTGCCAGTTGCGGCTGGCGTGAGACATGGGATATATTTAGAATGGCAGTCCGTGGCAGTGGCAAAAAGACAAACGACACGAAACCAACGGAGGAACGACAAATCACAGTCCTGCTCTCCCACAGCCAGCCTCGTCTCCTCAAGGAGCGTCTTCAGCCGTCTCCATCAAGGAACGTCTCACCGCACATTCCTTCCGCCTCTGCCACCGCCTCGTCCGCGTCCGCCTCGTCCTCGTCCTCCGCGGCCGCCCCGGCCGGCCTTGGCTCCGCGACACGGGCCGGCCAGGCCGTCGCCGTCTGTGGCCGTCGTGCGCGTCCTTGTCTTGCGCGCCGCCGTGGCCTGGCCGCGTGCCACGCCGTCGCCGGCCTTGCGCTTGCGCGGCGCCCGGCCCGTGGGCGCGGCGGTCAGCTCCGCGTCCAGGGCGTCCTCGTCGTCGTCGTCGTCGTCGTCGTCCTCGCCATCCTCGTCGGCGAGCTGCGGCAGCAGGCTCTCGAGGCTCGGCTCGGCCGGCTCGGGCACATACGCGGTCGGCATGCTGGCGTAAAAGTCGTCGTCGCCGTTGCTGTTGTCCCCGACGTGCGTGTAGGCGGCCGGGGCGCGCCAGTCGGCCTCCCAGGCGCGGACCAGGGCGTTGACGCGGCGGGCGCGGTCGTCGGAGGGCCGCAGCAGCAGCCGGCCGGCGCCGGGGGAAGCCCCGCTGGTGCCGCCGAGCCGACGCAGGGCGAGCGCGGCCTGCTGGCGGATGTGGGCGTCGGCGGCGGCCCAGGCGGCGGCGGCAGCGGCGCGCAGGGCGCCGACGTTGTGCTCAAAGGCGAGGCGCAGCACGTGCATGGCCTTTTTGACGAGGGGCGTGGTGTCGCGGGCGGCGGTGGCGGCAAAGAGGCTCTGGCGGGCGGCGACGACGCCGCGGCCGGCGAGCTGGGCGGCCTGGCGGAAGGTGGGCTGCCAGCCGGCGTCGAGGACGTGGCGCACGGCGTCGGGCACGTGCTGGGCCTGGCGGGCGACGGCGTCGACGGCGCGCTCGACGGCGTCGACGTGGCAGTCGCGCACGGCCGGCAGCGCCGCCAGCAGCTGCTGGATGTGGACGTGCGCGGGGCGGCACTGTGCCGGGTCCTCCGCCGGGCCGGCCGGCAGCCGCGCCTGCAGCACGACGGCGGCGCGCGCCCAGGCCTCCAGCAGGGCCGCGCGCGCGCGCTGCGCCTCGCGCGGCAGCTGGTCCTGCACGGTGCGCTCCCAGCGCTGCACCATGTCGGCGACGACGAGGCCGGCCATGTCCTCCATCCAGGCGTAGCGGCCGGCGGCGCGGCCGCTGCTGACGTAGGTGTCGCCGGCGCGCCGCACAATGGCGGCGTGCGTGGCCCACGGCATGTTGGCGCGCCGGCCGCGCGTCGTGCCGACGGTCTCGACGGGCGCGCGCAGGGCGTCGGCGTGGCCGGCGCCGGTGCCGAGGCCGGCGCCCCGGACGTCCCCCGGCGGCCCGTGCTGGAACACGCGCAGGTGCGGCCAGTCGTGGACGGCGCGCAGGATGGCGGCGCGGCACGGCGGGCGGAACTTGGGGCGTCTCGCGGGGGCAGCGCCGTCGGCGGCTGCATCTGCGGCTGCGTCGGCGGCCGCGTCGACCGGGCCGGCGCCCGGCGTCTCCATCGGGTTGCACAGCGCGACGCGGTCGACGAGCGCCGCCGCGCACGCGTCGACGTTGCTGGCGAGCACGGCGCGGAACGCGTCCACGACGCGGGCCACGTCCTGGGCCAGTGCGTCTGCGTTCTCTGCGTCCTCTGCGTACTCTCCGTCTTCTCTCACCCCCTCCCCCTCCGGTCCCTCCCCCCCCCGTGTCTCCGCATAGGCCGCCGACACCTGGCCCAGCAGCACGGCCAGCCGCTTGACCAGCGACGTGGCGTGGCGCGCGCGCTTGGCGACGCTGGCGGCGCGGATCCAGGCGCGCACGGCCGGGATGCCCGTGTAGGGCAGCGCGGGGAAGCCGTTGCGCGCGGCGGCCGTGCCGGCCGGGCCCCCGTCCTCCCCCTCGTCCTCCTCGTCGTCCCCCCCCTCGCGCAGCTGCCAGTACGCGCGGGCGCTGCAGGGCAGCACGTCAATGGTGGCGCCGGCGTGCGCGATGGTCTCCTTGACGTGGCGGCCGATGGTGGTGACGACGCTGGCCGTGCGGCGGCGGAAGGCGGCCTGGATGGCGGCGCGCACGCGGCCGTTGCGGATGGCGCCGGCGCAAAAGGCCAGCCGGCCGGCCGCGTGCGCCGCCCGCCGCCGCAGCCCGTGCCGGCGCACGGCCACGTCGTGCAGCTGCGTGACCACCTCGACCTCGTCGGCGACGCGCCGCGCCAGCGCGTCGGCGTCGCCGGCCAGCCGGTCCGCGGCATCCGGCCCGGCGTCCGCGTCCAGGGCGCGCCGGCGCGCCCGCAGCGCGCGCGCAACCTCCGCCGCCCGCCGCGTCTCCGCCGCCAGCAGCGCGTGCACGCGGCCGAGGCGCGCCAGCGCGCTGCCGGCGGCCACGCGCACGTCGCGCCGCAGGTAGGCCGGCGCGTCCAGGTCGTCCGTCTTGGACGCGGCCACGCAGAACGTGCGCGCGCCCAGGCGGTTGCTCAGCCGCAGGAACTGCGTCTCGCTGTCCGTCAGCAGCCCCGCGCACGTCGCGTCGTCGGCCGCGCGCATCGCCGGCGCCACAATCACCGTGGCGTCCAGTCGCGCAAAGGCCGCGCGCGCCACGCGCGCGCGGTCCTCCAGCGCGTCCGCCAGCCCGGGCAGGTCCACCAGCACCACGCCGTTGGCCAGCAGCGGCGCGTCGGCGAGGTAGATGTCGACCTGGTCGACGAGGGGCCAGAGCGCCTCCGAGTCGATCCCCCCGCTGTCCAGGTACGGCCGGATGGCCGCGGAAAAGCCGTCCGGGTCGTCGCCCGCCACGGCCTGCGTGTCGCCGAGCCGCCGCACCACCGGGAAGCGCTCCGCGTCGAGCAGGTCCGCCGTCGTCCGTCCCCTGAGGCCGGCGAGGTCCAGGCCAAAGACGGCCTCGACCGTCTCCAGCTTCTTGCTGAGCGTGGCCAGGTCGAAGCCGTCGTCGTCGTCGTCGCCGTTGTCCTCCTTCTCGCCGTCCTCGTCGTCCTCCTCCTTCTCGCCGCCGCCCCTCCCCACCCCCTCCGCGTACGCGTGGTAGCCGGCCACGTCGCCCAGCACGGGGTCCAGCCACGCCCGCACGCTGGCCGCCGTCTTGAACCGCACCACGGCCCGGAACCGCGGCGCCGGCGCGCCCGCCGGCGCCGGCGCCTGGTGCACGCGGCACACCGTCGCCGTCGCCGCGCCGTCGCTGCCCGACGGCAGCAGCTCGCGCGCGTCCAGCAGCGCGTTGATCATGCTCGTCTTGCCGGCGCCCGTGCCGCCCGACACGCCCACGCACACCTCGAAGCCGTCGTGCTCGCGGCCGACGGCCTCGAGCGCGCGGACCCACGCGTCGACGTCGAGGCGGTCGTCGAGGCGGCCGTCGGCGACAGCGTCGTGGCCCGGCCGCAGCGCGTCGGCAATCTGGCGGCCCGCCGCCAGGGCCGTGTCCACGGCCTCCTCGAGCACCCGGATGGCCTGCTCCGCCGGCATGGCGTCGACGTTGCGCCAGGCATAGCCGGGCGCCGTGTCGGCCGGGGGGGCGGCGTCGTCGACGTCGGCCGCGCCGTCCTGGTCGACGCCGTCCTGCTCGACAAACAGCGACGCGTCGTCCGGCGGCTGCACGGCCTGGGCCAGCTGCGTAATGACCGCCTCTTCGGGGGTCATGGCCGGGGACGCCGCCGGCATGTCCACGTCGGCGGCGGCGTCGACCAGCGTCGCCGACACGGCGTCAAAAAGCGCGTCAAGGTCCGTGTCGTGGTCCGGGCGAGCAGCGCCGGCCAGGCCGGCGTCCATATCCATGGCGTCGTCTGCCAGGTCCATGGGGTGAGGAAGACGGAGATGGAAGAAGACCAAGGCTGTGGATGAGATAGTGGTGAGCGAGTCCAGTGGTTTGGTAGATAAGGGCCATGAGACGGGGTGACGCTTTGTGAACTCCGGGTGGCTATGTCTGAAAGTAGTGGATGGAATGAGAATGAAAAAAATGAACAAGAAAGTGGGAAAGTAAAGAAAAATGAGCGTTGAATGAACTGAAAATGAGTTGAGAATGAACTGATGAGTGAAAATGAACCAAAATGAAGAAACTAAATGAATAAACTAATGAATGAGATGAGTGTAAACGAAGAAAATGAGATGAGTGTATGAATAACACCGTCACATGTCCTCAAAAGGACCGCCACCCACGCCACCACGCCACCCACCTCGCTCACTCAGCACGACGGCCGCCGTCAAATACAGCATGCCCTCCGGCCGTGCAGCTGCACGGCCAAACCACACGCTGCCATGTCCGACATAAGCGAGTTCACGGAGATTGGCGACGACGCCGACGGCCCGCCCGCCCCGACGCCCGCCCGCACGCTGGGCCGCGCCTGCGACGACATGCTCACGGCGCTGGAGGCGATCCAGGCCGGCACCGCGGGCCTCTACGACGCCATCTACGCGCTGCTTGAGGCGATGCCGCCCGAAAGCTCGCCCGAGAGCAACCCGCCGGCGAGCCCCTCCACGGCGCCCGAATACGCTGCCGACGCGGCCACCGAGCTCGCGGCCCTCCTGGGGTCGCTGGGCCGGGCGGTGGCCGTGCTGCCCGACGCGCTCCCCGACACGCCCCCCGACACGGGCCACGACACGCCGGCGCAGATGCTGACGGCCAAAATACTCGAGATGAGCGCCGCGCTGGGCGGCGAAACCCCGAGCGCCGCGTTCATCGCCACGCTGCCCGACAGCGCTGCGTCGGAGCTCTTTCTTATCGCGTTGCGCAGGCTGCTCCACAACGCGTGTGCGCAGCAGGCGAGGCTGCTCGTCCGTGGCGTTACGCCGCGCGGCGATGCGGCCCAGGCGGACGCGGCCGCGGCCGTTAAGGCGGCGGAGACGGCTATAGACGCGGCCGTGGACGCGGCCGTGCGGCGCGTCTTTAGCATACACCATTATTATGTGCCGGGCTGGTCCCGCGCCGTCGACAGCACCCTGCAAACGCTGCTGCCCACTTACGTGCGCTCGCTGACGGCCGTCGACGGGTCTGTGGCCACCACGGCGCAACTCTACGAAGAGTACTCACTCGATGTGCTGGACGAGCTCAAGTGTGAGCAGCGCAGGCGCGCGGCCGTGGCAGCGTCCGTGGCACGCCGCGCCACCTGGCCGTGGACGTGGCTGGACTGGCTACGACGCACGTGATAGACAGAGGTTATAATAACGAGATTACGCGCAGACTGGTCTTGGTTTCCTTGTGCAGCACAAGTACTCACTTAAGGCACTACGAAAAGGTGGTAGTTTTTCGTCTTGGATTTATTTTTTTTTAAAAAAAAAAAAAAAAAACTCGCAGCTATTAACGAGGCAACAACTTTTCCTTAATACGGAGAGAGAAGCGGTTTAAGGCGGGCATGTCGGCCGAGGTGCCGGGGGCGGCCGAGGAGGTTAAGGCGGCCGAGGTGCCGGGGTCGGCGGCGGAGGGTAAGGGGACAGCGGCTAACCAAAATAAAGAAACTAAATAAATAAACTAATAAATAAGATAAGTGTGAACGAAGAAAATAAGATGAGTGTATAAATAACACCGTCACATATCTTTAAAAGGACCGCCACCCACGCCACCACGCCACCCACCTCGCTCACTCAGCACTACGCACGGCCACCGGTCAAATACAACATGCTCCCCGGCCGTGCAGCGGTGCACGGCCAAACCACACGCTGCCATGTCCGATATAAGCGAGTTTACGGAGATTGGCGACGACGCCGACGGCTCGCCCGCCCCGACGCCCGCCCGCACGCTAGGCCGCGCCTGCGACGACATGCTTACGGCGTTAAAGGCGATCCAGGCCGGCACCGCGGGCTTATACGACACCATTTACGCGCTGCTTGAGGCGCTACCTCCCGGAAGCTCGCCCGAGAGCAACCCGCCGGCGAGCCCCTCCACGGCGCCCGAATACGCTGCCGGCGCGGCCACCGAGCTCGCGGCCCTCCTAGGGTCGCTAGGCCGGGCGGTGGCCGTGCTGCCCGACACGCTCCCCGACACGCCCCCCGGCACGGGCCACGACACGCCGGCGCAGATGCTGACGGCCAAGATGCTCGAGATGAGCGCCGCGTTGGGCGGCGAAACCACGAGCGCCACGTTTATGGCCACGCTACCCGACAGCGCTGCGTCGGAGCGCTTGCTCCAAGCGCTGCGCAGGCTGCTCCACAACTCGTGTGCGGAGCAGGCGAGGCTGCTCGTCCGTGGCGTTGTGCCGCGCGGCGACGCGGCCCAGGCGGACGCGGCCACGGCCGCCAAGGCGGCGGAGACGGCCGTAGAGGCGGCCGTGCAGCACACCTTTAGCATACACGACTATTATGTGCCGGGCTGGTCCCGCGCCGTCGACAGCACCCTGCAGACGCTGCTGCCCACCTACGTGCGCTCGCTGACGGCCGTCGACGGGTCTGTGGCCACCATGGCGCACTTCTACGAAGAGTACTCGCTCGATGTGCTGGACGGGCTCAAGTGTGAGCAACGCAGGCGCGCGGCCGTGGCAGCAGCCGTGGCACGCCGCGCCACCTGGCCGTGGACGTGGCTGGAGGACTGGCTACGACGCACGTGACAGGCAGAGACTACAACAACGATACTACGCGCAGACTGGTCTTGGTTTCCTTGCGCCAGCACAAGTACTCACTTGTGCCAGCACGAGTACTCACCCAGGACACCACGAGAAGGTGCCAGTCTTTCGTCCTGGATTATTTTTTTCAAAAAAAAAAAAAAAAAAAAAAAAAAAAAAAAAAAAAAAAAAAAAAGCCATCGTGTGGACACAGCTAACTGCCTTAGTCACCGCGGAGAGTCTTGTTGGCTACTTCAACGACAACGGCAAAAAGGACTTTGTGCACAAGATGTTTACGGACGCGTACAAGTCGCCGCTGAGCGTGCTCATTCTCGGAAACATTGAGCGTCTGATTGAGTGGAACCCGGTCGGCCCGCGCATGAACAACGTCATGGTGCAGGCGCTCATGACCCTGCTGACGGTGACGCCACCCAAGAACCACCGCCTGCTGATCCTGGCCACGACGTCGTCGCGCTCCGTGCTCGACCAGCTGGAGATGACCCGCGTCTTTGACCGCCAGGTCGCCGTGCCCGCCATTGCCGACGTGCGCGAGATGGCAAACGCCCTCCGGGATTTCGAGGCCTTTTCCGAGCCGTCCGACATCAACCAGGCCGTCAACACGATCCGCCAGTACAACGGCGGCAGCGACCAGATCGGCGTGGGCATCAAGACCGTGCTGAACCTGGCACAGTCTGCGACACAGTGGGAGGACCCGGCGTCGTGGTTCGCCGAGCAGATGGGCCAGACGATTGCCATCAACAACCCAGCATATTAATTAGACGGGCGGGTCAGCGGACCAACGAGATAGAAATGGCAAGGCAGGCAACATGTTTTGGTTTCTGATAGCATTTTGTTCTTGCTGTATACACTTGCAACCAACCCCGTTTTGGAATATTGAACGGGATGAGGTGCGCTGCTCTGGGTCTTTGTCTCTTTGTGCATGTTGTCTGATTTGTTGAGACGCGAGCAGACTCGTGTCCCAGGCTGGCCTGGCCTCTTTGCAAGACGAGGCTGCTCGCCTTGCGGCCTGTCCTTGTCCTGAATGCACGCTCTGCGCTGGCTGTGATGACTTGCTGCAGTGCTCCTGCCACGGCCCTATCCGTATTCCTCGGGCGCACTGACAGCGCCGGTCGGGCCGTTAAGCATTGTGTCTGCATAGCATGACGTTTATGCGTGCTCTCCTCGTTGCAGTCGCTCGGGGCTAGTGCTGGAAAAAGGCTACCTTGAGCATGTCTTTTGTTTTCCATGGACATTCGATTAGACTGCGTATATGTAATATATGAAAAGTTTATTTGATTTGGAATATTATTGTCTATGACCACACGAAGTAGCTGCGGTTTTTTTTAGAAGAAAAGATCCCCTCCTCATCCCTTTTAAAAATAAAATAAAATAAAATCAAAGACTCTGTTCACGTCTCCTTGATTTCTCCGGGTTGTGTTGATGTGCGCGCTTACGAGTAGTCTTTCGCCATTCACTCAGGGGCTGCTAGTTCAGGACACAACTTCCCACCTTACGACCACGTGGCAGCAGCCGTACTTTGAAACGCTCTCCTGTTGCATATCGTCTATCGACGCTGTCTCGAGGCTTATTGCGGTTGGCTCAGCTTCAGTTGTCGGCTGTTTAGTTCAAAACCTCCGTTCGCGGACAAGCCCCCTCAACATCTTCCGCAGCTCCCAAGACCGCTGGACATTCTCTCCACTTTCCCAGAACCCGACAACTCGGCTCCTGGAAACGCCCCTTTCCCGTTTCTGCCTCCTTTTTCTATGTGTCTGTAATTTGCCTCTCGGCTTTCTGACGGCTAGGTGCGAGATGTTAGCATCTTACTGCAACTAACAGGGTACACTCATGCACTCTGCATGGTTTGCTGGCTGACAGGAAAGTAGCCCGTAATAGATGGGGCGAGACCGCGCTTCGTGCTGGATTTTGTGCAGGCAAGGCAAGTTGTATGCAGCCTTTTTATTTTTATTTATTTATTTATTTATTATTTATTATTTATTTATTATTTATTATTTATTTATTATTTATTATTTATTTATTTATTTATTTATTTATTTATTTGTTTTTTATTTTTTATTTTTTATTTTTTATTTTTTTATTTTTATATTTTTTTATATTTTTTTATTTTTTTTTAACCGCTTGTTGACATGTCCAGTCCGGCGGGATCCGGGGAATGGCCCGAAAACCTAAACTAGCGCTTTCTTCTTTTCAGTCTTCTTGCCAGGGCTCGAAACAACCGGTGGCCATCGTCATGGCTTCTGGCGTGCTTCTTTCTGCACCTCTCCCTGTCCAGAGTAGTCGGGCCTCCCTCGCATCGGGCTTTGTTGTGTCGTGTCTGCCGGAAACTCGACGCTGGTGGCACCAGCCCAGAATAAGCTCGGGGCCGGTTCCAGCCATGTGGCCTGTTGTGCATCTCATGTCACAGCGCGCACGGAGACACGGACGAGCAGGCCTCAGTCCGGTACCGGAAACGTGCTCCTGATCCGAGCTGGTTCTCCTTTTGTCTTATTCTTGAGCCACATTACTTGATCGGGTCGTAGGCCGGCGGCATCTACCACGTAGTCTTGTCGTCGCACGTCGTTTCTGCCTTTTCATAGGCCATGTTTTGGCCACCGCCCGCACACGCTGCTGAACCCAGCGGATGTGTCCGCCTTGTTGCACCCCGCTATATTGCCTCTGAGGCGTGTAAAAAAGGGGCCTGCATGTGCCTGTCGTATGTCATATTCTTTAAAAGTCTTCCCAAGTTGCCGGAGTGGCCTTGTCCAATGGGCGTTCAGACGAGGTTTGCCACATCAAAAGATTTTGTCCGAGAAAAGGAGAAGAACGCAAATACTCCGTATATGTACAAACCTGACCAGACTCCTGGAGAGCAGAGGTACCCAATTGCTCGGTCGTGGATGGTGGAGAACCGATGGGTGCCACGAGCACAATTTCCCACGTTCCGTGCTGCAACCTCCTGAACCAGACGCGCCTCGGTTTGTTGGCCTGTTGGTTTTCTGCTTTGGCGCGCCTCTGACCAACGCCTCAAAGGCCAGACAGGTCATGGGGTACGAGAGGCTTCTTCGCCCAGAGGAGTCGTTGTCTGGCTGGTGGTTTAGCACTCACGAGAAGTATGGAATGAATCATGGCCAGGTAGCTCCCATGCTAGGGCCTCAAACTCCACTACCCTGGCTCGAGTAAGGTGGGCATGTGGCATGAAAGATTTGTAGATAGGAGCGGTTGCAGCGCTGATCCAAACTTCCTGTTGATATTTTTACCTGCAAATAAAATAAGTATCTTATCTTGTACTCGTGGTGGAACTGTCAAAGGAACTCGCCAGACCTCCCATGTGAAGCCGTGCCTTGTTCTTGTTTACCGAGAGGCCCGAGCAGCAAGCAGCCGTGAGGATGCCGGCAAATAAAAGGCTATGTCGAGTGCGACGTGCACAGCGCATGCACGACCCAGTCAGTTCGGTTTGCCCCATCTTCCATCATGAGTTGGCCCTTGCTCACTCTTGACAGCGGCTAGCGACAGAAGGGCAGGCAAAGCTGATCCTTCCGTGTCTCATAGCTGCGGTGCTGCGTCCTGCAGGTCCTGCAGTCCCAGCTCCACCCTGGCAAGAGACGGTGACAGGAATTCTCCGTGCCCGTGCATGAAAGCAAAAAAGCCTATTTGGTGTTGTCCTCCCGGCGTCGCTGGTAAGCTATTTTATCATTTTGCTTTCGCCTTTGAAGCGCGGCTTTGAAGATCGCAAGACGATGAGCCAAGCATGCGACGGAATAACGGAAGAAAGCGGTGCTGGCCCAGCCGAACCGTTTGCACCTGGACTCAGTCTGGCTACGCCGTTGAGTCCTTTCCGCTTCCGCTGAGGTGCTTGAATCGGCCTGTGACACCGACATGCACTGCATGCTCGTCACGCGCCATTCCGGATCAAGACAGAAACCCTTTCGAGCTGCTTCGCGCGCAGGAACGCACCGTTCTTGTCATCACATCCACGCTCGATGAGATGCGAGCTGCTCGTCCGCTGGCCTTTTGTGCGTCTGAGCTGTGCTCAGAACGGCGCCGAATAGGGGCGCCCAATATCAATGCCAAACGGCCGGCGCGCGACGAAAGTACTGCTGCCACGGCGCCAGCCTGCGAGACCGTTTGATCTAGTGTAATACCGAGTCGTTGAGGCGAGCGAAGCGTCGGTTGCATGATAGCCGCCTATCAGGGCATTCGCGGATCAGCGCCGTGCTTGTCGACGCCAACTGCCAGAGTGCAACGCGGGCAGCGATCAAAGTGGCCGCCCAGCGATTGGGATGAGCCTGATGGGCGCTGCTTGCTGCCAGACCGGGAGCCGTCGACGCCCGTGACATCTTGTCGTAATGTACGACGTACTCGTACGTTTGTTCTGGCCGATATCTGCACATGTTGTTGATCCGTCTTTGGGCGGCACAATTCCGTCTTGTCTGGCACGGGACAACCTCGTCTGGTCAGTGCCGCAGCCAGAAGAACTCGAACCTCGAGAGGCTTCCACCATTCCCACATTTCCACCTTGGCTCTGGCCCGCTCTGCTTGTAACGTTAGCCTCGAAGATATTGCAGGGGCTCGGCAGAAAGTATCTTACGAGAACTGTACGAGTACTTGCAGGCATTCGTTCTTGCAATACTCACCGCGCTTCTGCTGTGAACGTGGCTGCAGCACCGTTGTCCGTGCCCCTGGCATCTGTTATCAACGACCCCGGTCGCAGACTGACCCTTGCAGCACACTCACTCTGGATCCAATCAACCGCCTGGTAGTATTGCTCGTAATGCATACCCTGGCCGCGCTGCAATCCCGCTGGGCTGCTCTATGCAAGCGCTGCCGCCGCTATTTTTTGCCTTGCTACTTGGCCTTGTGCGCGTTATTAGTCGGACTCGTGCTGGGCGTTGGTGCCTGCTGGTGGCGTTCTGGTGATGTTGTTATTGGGCAATGGGGCGCTTTTGAGTTTTTTCAATGTCGACGCGCCTACGAGTATCAGTGGAGGCCGGCGTGAGCCTTCCTCCTCGAGGACCGCAGACGCGTGGCTCCTTCCAGGTGCACAGAGAGTTCTGTCGTTCGAGGAAGGCGCGACCATGTGTGGCAACACAGGTCAATGCCGTGTCAAAGGTGCATCGTATTTGACAATCGTGTCGTTTTATGGAGTATTTTTAGTGTTCGTATTTCTTGCACTGTAATATACATAAAGTACATACGCTGTACGAGTAATTGTTGTTTTGCGGCAACTTTCATGTCCTGTCGCACCTTGCACGCGCACGACCGCCAGCTCCACCCATCGCCCCTTCCGCTCTTCATTATTATTATTGCAAGCTCGCTCGCCAGTCGCTCCTGCTGTGCACAGCGGACGGACGACAGTCCCTTCCTCCTACTATCTCGGCTCCTCGCTGTCGCCTGCCATCTTTATCGCCCTCCGCTGCTTCACTCCTTCCCTTTCCGACAACAACCGCCCAGCACGACGCGAGGCTCTGCCCACAGCATCACAAGACCGCGTGTCAGCAGTTTGTTCTCGGAACCCCCACGGTCGACGACGCATTCTTGTCCCACCACCTCTCGATGCTGCGCTGAAGGGCTGCCGTGGCACAACAACACCACACTGCCGCCCTCTCGTGCGGGCTGCCTTGCGCAGCACAAGAACCGGCCGTCGCAGCTGCGCCCGCGCACAGCTGCCATCGACAATGGAGGCTGCGTTTGAGCTCCCGATCCAGGCGCCCTCCGGCGAGCGGATTGTCATAGACCGGCCGACAACCGCAGGCCCGCGGACACGGCCGCCATCACCGCCAGAAGCGCCGTCGCTGGCGCAGCTGCGCGCCGCACGCTCGCGCTCCTCGCTGTCCCCGAGGCGGATGCCCGGTCTACCGAGCAGCAGCAGCGCACGGACGCGAGCAGCGCCGGCAAAGACGCACGGTGCACGGCACGGCGACGCGGCAGGGGGCACAAACAGCGGCGGCTCGCTGCGCGAGCTGAAGCTGCGCCGGGCCACACAACCCCGCGAGACGGACCGGCCGACCGCGCGGGCCCCTGCCGGCCGGCCAAAGAAGCGCGCGTCGCCCACGCCCGTTCACAGGCCTCTGCTGCCGGCCACGGAGCGCAAGAGCCAGGAGGAGAACAAGCTCGACCGCATGCCCAAGAAGGACGTGGCCGAGGCTGGCGACAAGTGGGAGATTGCGCCAGACGGCTCCTCGGCAGGACGCGAGGGCAGACAGTTTACCGTGGCGAATGTCGGCAACAATGGCCGCATCTATCTGAGGTGAGCTGCCCAGAGCCAGCCGCACGAGCCGTGTGCTTTGGCGGGCAAGGGCCACGGCTCTTGCTTGGCGAGAACGAGGCCGCACCCTTGCGTGTCTGGAGTGGCGGTGTCTCATTCGGCAGCGGCCTTTTCGTTGCACCGCAGACTGCTAACTATGTGATTCTCCGTAGGCCGACTGTCCGGCCAGCACACCTGCGCTCGCCCCAGCCGAACTTTGTGTTTCCCATGACGCCGCCTGGCACAGCCGGTCTCGATATGCTCATGCAAGACAAGGATAAGCGTGGCGACGCGCAGCACAGAATCCAGCAGCGGCAGCAGCAGCAGCAGCAGCAGCAGCAGCAGCAGCAAGGCCAGAGACCCGAGGTTCAGAGCCGACAGCTACGATTGGATGCGGATGCCGCAAATGCAGTCTATGGCAGCGACTGGGCCACGGACTACGCGCCCTCGCCCACCGCCCTTCCCTCGCCGCGGCCTCGCTTTGTCCTGAACAACACCCCGCGAGGTGTCGTGTCACGGCCCAACACCGCGGGCGCGACGGGAGCACGGCCTGGAGGAGGGCATCGGCGAGCCGTCTCCGACTCGACCGTCCAGGACACCAGCATCGCTCGCGAGTCGGAGCCAGGCGGATTCAAAATTGTCATAACGCAGCCCGCAGACGACAAACGGTCAAAGACGCTCGAGGACCTGCGCCTCAACACGGCACCGACACCGCACCTCGAGATCGCCATCCCTACGTGGAAGCTCGGGACGCCCCGGTTTACGCTCCGCGGATCGCCCGTTCTTCGCGGTTCCTCCTACACACCAACCGACGACCCCTACTCTGGACGGCCGTCGCACCCCAACCCGTCATTTGACCACTCCCATTCGCGTCTGGAGGACGAGGACGCTTCGGTCTCTCCCCGCCAAGAGCTTGTTGACAGCCAGAACACCAAGCCACAGGGACTCTCTTCACCGCGCTTCCGCGCAGACGAACAAGCGCCCGGGGTGCACACGACTTACCACTCCAGTTATGCCGCCGTGGTTCCCGAAATGTTCGACTCGCTCACGTTCAAGCCCGCGTGCGACGACCGCACCATTGTTCGCTTCTCTCCCGCCACCAATGCTGTCACGGCCGCCACGCCGCCCCGCCTCGTTGCGGAGATCACATCGCCCAAGTTTATGGACTACGAACTCGTGTCCGACTTCTTTCTCACGTACCGCTCTTTTCTCAGCGCGCAGGACTTGCTCCGCATGCTTGTTGCCCGTCTACGATGGGCCGTGGAAAGAGACGACGAGGCGGGCATGGTTGTCCGCGTGCGCACATTTGTTGCATTGCGGCACTGGATCCTCAACTACTTTATGGACGACTTTGTCGTCGACTACGACCTGCGCCTGCTGTTTTGTACTCTGCTCAACGGCTTTGTGGACGAGCTCTCACAGGACCCCCGCGGCCGCAAAGTCCAGCTCAAGATCTTGACGGAGCTCAAAAAGTGCTGGCGGCGCTCGTGCGCACAGTACTGGGACGGCCCGGACTTTGAAGACTCCCTTGGCCCAGAGGTTCCAATCACACAGGGCGGCATCGCTGGCCACCGCAATCCAACTCTCGATCCGAGCTTCTGGGAACAGGTTGCCCTCGGCACCCTCCCAGACGACACCGAGGACGACGAGCCCACCTTTCTCACACACCTCCAGTCCCCCGAATCCATGGTTGCCCCCGAGCCTGGGACCAGCTTTTACGCCGCGGGCCGTCAAAGAGGCAACATCGACTCGATCGTGCTCGGCGACCGTCCCTCTACACCCGAAAACCAGGAGCTGTCCGAAGACTTTACTGGGCGGAGGCGGACGTCTCCCGTCAGCATAACGAGCCTGGACATTGTCTCTTGTTCGTTTCCAACAAAAAACGTCCGTCTCCTCCAAGCTAGCATGGGGCAGCCTCTCGGCGCACATCCGGCAGAACCATCTCTGATTTACAGCGCAACAGGGCCAGTTGCGACAACACCCCGTGCACTTGTGGGCAAACGCGTCCGACCCAGCGAAAGCCAAAAGTCGACGACCCCGGCGCAACAGCACAAGCGAAACAACAGCCTCACAGATTCCCTTCGCGAACGCGCGTCTGCCGTGGACAAGCTCTCACAAAAAAATTCCGAGATTCTCATGTTTCTACCTTATGCGGGCAGCCTCGTCCGCGGCGCCATGTTCCCTCCTGGCCAGCCCTATGTCGACGTCCTCCCTCCCGGCACAAGTGGGGGAGCGAACCGCCAGACGACCTTGTTCCAGCCGCTTGCTACAGCGTCTTTGAATAGCCAAAAGGAAAAGGCATCTGCCATGTCGAGCCAAGGTATGCGGAAACTCCTCGGCAGTGTCCGGCGGGCACTGAGTACGAGGGGGGCCCAGGCAATATCTCCGGCACACGCGAATTTCATCAACATGTCACCCACTGGCCCCCGCGGCGCGACAACAAACCGGATTCCCGGCAGTGCAATTGTTCCGCAGGCTCGGCCGAGGATGAACGGCTTCCGCCCCCCTGTTCGAATCGACCTTCTTGGTGCGAAGATCGCTGAGGATTTCAAAACTGCTGTCCGCGAAGATGCTACCGTCGAAGCTGCAGCCCAACCCCATCCAGACGCTCCTGCCAACGCATCAGAGGCCCCTGAACAGCAGCTGCCTGGTCCGAACGACGACGCACCCTCAGCCTCTGCCGATTCCGAGAGTCTATTCCTCAGCTGGGCCCCTGGGAACTTGGATGACCTTGTCCGACCAACCAGTGATGCTGGCATCACCAACGGAAGCAAGTCGATTGTTATTCTTGACGGCACCCTTCCGCTGGACCTTCCAGCCATGACAGGCGCCCTGGCTTTGCCTGACAGCAACAATGGTTCCACTGAAGTGTTTGGCGAGGCCTTTTTGTCGGTTGCGGCAGACCCTACGCCGCCAACAACTCCACCCGAACAGCCGATTGAAACGGCCCGGCGATCCTCCTACATTCTGGGTCAGCAAGTCCGGTCTTCGCTTTCCATGGACCCGCTTCCCCCGTCCATCCCGGATATGCATGCGCTGGGAGAGAGGTCCACTCTCGGGCCGGCCCCCAGCTTGGTTGTCGACAACAGCGTCCGTCTTTCGTCCAATGTTCTGAGTGATGACACAAACAACAACAACAACAACAACATTGTCTTACCAGAACAGCCCGCCGACGAAGACTTGAGTGACGCTCTTTATGAGGCCCTCCAGGGTAACATCGCCCTTGACGAAAATAAGCACATGGCCACAAACAGTTTCGGCCTGCCAAGCTCGCCCCCCATCCGCAGACCGCAACCGAGTTGGATCCAGGGTCACTCGAGGCACCGGTCCAGTCGATCCCACAGGTCTCACATATCTCACAAGTCCAACCGATCGTTTGGCCGCCGTCGCATTGCATCCTTTGGGAGCGGCGCAACACCGCCAACAGGCATTCTGAGTTTTGATGCCAGCACATACGACGATGCGTCTGTTGAGGATTTGCAAGAGGCACAGGAATCGCCCCCTCTCCGCACTCTACGAAGACGGCCCGGTGGCGATCTGCGTGCGGTGAAAAACGTGGGTGACCTAGACAAGGGTCCCATTCGCCGCTCACGGTCGGTCGGCTCCCTCACTACCTACTCCGAGTCGATTCGGGCGTCTTTTATGCAGAGCCACGCTCCCGAGTCCAGCGGGTTTGTCGACGTCATTTCAGTCGACTTTTCCGCTGCGCAGGGAAAGGAAAACACTTTTTCTGTCGGCATGATGACAGGCAAGAAGCAAAAGAAGCGCATGTCCATGTTCAGCACACACTCGTCGAAGCCGGTTATGCGGCCATCTTTTGAAGCCGAGGCCAAAAAGCTGGCCCAGATCCCAGACGACGTTGACGATGACGGCGGCGTGGAGTCTGCGCTTTTGAAGCTCGAGGGAAAATTCGAGCGCAAGTCGAAAAAGCTGTCCTTCACCGAGCCGCCCTTCAAAGTGTACTCGCCGGCAATGGCTGCGAAGAGTGGCATCTCGGCACCCCTGAGCGGCTTCCTGGCACCAGAGCCCACTACGCAGGACCAACTACTGACGGCGGAAGAAAAGGTCGACCACCGCCACCAACAGATTGTCCACAGCGACCTCGCTCCATCGCACCAGTCGATACCCTCGCGGCTCGGCCAGCGGAGCACCGTGGCTGGCACAGAGCTCGATGTCATTGAAAACCGACACGGAACAGAGACAGACGAGCCAGATGAGCCACGAGGCAGCTCAATGGCAGCGTCCTCCGATGCACCGGCATTCTCTCCGCCGCCTGCCGACCGCCCAGCTGCCGTACCATTCACGACGAAGGATGTCCATTCGTTTTTAACCGAGGGCTCTGGAGAATCGTATTCTTCGATTCCTCTGCTGGACCGTGGTTTGACTGATGACGGAAGGAGCAGGGGCGCTCCCACTGAAGAATGGGCAAACCAGTCCGTTTTCCAGGATGTTGACGAGAGCCGTGTGCCCACCCCCACGGGCGCGGCTGGTGGCCGCCCGCATCCTCACTCGTACGAAGTGGTCGAGAAGACAGAGAGCCTCAAAAGGATCCCGCCTGGCGAGACAATGCCCCAAAGCCCCCGCCAGGGAACCGACATTTCCTTTTTGGACGACGAGAGCGACCACGCCAGCGACTTGTCCTCTGAGCTCTCGGTCGAGTTTCCGGGAGCCGACGATGGCGGCATCTACGGCCCGAGTACTGCACACTCTGGCCGGCCAACAACGGTTGTTTCTCGACTGCCGCCTCATCCGCTCGGGGACCCCCAGATCGAGCCATTTCGACAAGGACCGACGCCCTTCCAGGAGCAGCATCCTGGCAAGCTTGTCGAAGTCCACGACCTTCACGATGGCCACCCGCCTTCGCCCCCCATGACTCTTGTCCAGGCCCTCCAAATGTCGCCTGACACAGCCAAGATTCCCGAGCTGCACGACTTCCAGGTCTGGGAAGACAAGCCTCTTCCGCCGACGCCCTGCCCCGACGGCACCGCGCCCAACACGATCCGGTCCAAGACGGCGCAGGAGGCAGAAGTACTCGACGCAATGGGGCTGCGCTCTGTCTTTGAGAGACCTGCAGCGGTAACGGCGACGGCCAAGTCCGAGGCTGCGCGCGCGTTTTCGGTGCACCTGCCGTTTGTGCTGGCCTTTGAGTCTGAGGTTTTGGCGCAGCAATTCACACTCATCGAGAAGGACGCGCTGCACGAGATCGACTGGAAGGAACTCATTGAGATGCGGTGGAAAAACGCGGGCAACGGAAATGCACGGTCTTGGGTCGATTTTCTGCGCAACTCGGACGCACGCGGTGTCGAGGTGGTCATTGCGCGCTTCAATATTATGGTCAAATGGGCCATCTCCGAAATCGTGCTGACGCAAGAGCCCGAGGAGCGGGCACGGTGCGTCGTCAAGTTTATTCACATTGCGGCGCACTGCCGCCGCTACCGCAACTACGCCACGATGAGCCAGATCACGATTGCGCTGACAACCAACGAGGTCAGCCGGCTTGCGCAGACGTGGGCGCTCGTGCCGCCGAGCGATGCCCGCATCCTCCGCGACCTCGAGGCGCTGGTCTCGCCGACACGCAACTTTTACAGCCTCCGTGCCGAGATGGAGGCCGTGGACATTGACAATGCGGAAGCCGGCTGCATTCCGTTTGTGGGAATCTATACGCACGACCTGCTCTTCAATGCGCAGCGGCCGTCGGAGATTGCGAGCTCGCCGACAACGGCGCCCCTGGTCAACTTTGAGCGGTGCCGGGCAGCCGCGAGCACCGTCAAGACGCTTTTGCGGCTCGTCGAAGCCAGTGCGCTCTACACGTTCCAGCCCGTCGAGGGCATCACGGAGCGGTGCCTGTGGATGAGCGCCCTCACGGACGAGGACATTCGTAAGTACTCGGACGCCCTCGAATAGGCGCTCGTCCGCTCGTCCGCTCACTTGCCGATGCGATCTTCCCGACACCCCTTCCGCCGTCTCTCCATTTTCTATCAACTCCTTTCACATTCTGCACATGCTTTCAACGCCTCGTTCATTGCCAGCGCCTCCTTTCGCTCCTTTTCGCTTCGCCTATCAAATACCCATTTCTTCTTCTTTCTCTCTTTCTGTTTTCTGTTTTTTTTTTTTCAACCTGCAGCCCTATACCCCTCTTACATCTTGGCCTGCGTGTGCTCATAGCAAGGTAACGATTCTCTTTGATTTGTGGTCATATGTGTTATATACATTAGGGCCAGGACCCATGGGCGTTTTCTGCTGAGAATTGAGTCGTTTGGGCGCCTCTTTCCATCTTGTTCACTTTTTTTTGCATGTAGGGCCGGATGGAGGCATGGGATAGGGTTATTGGCAGGACATGGGACAGGACCTCGGGCACGAGGGGGGTAGATCGGACGCCCCAGGATCCTAGGCGGATTCCATAGACTACTACGTGCGAGCGCCGAATACAAAGTATATTTAATGGGGCACAGGACGCAGGACGCCGAGAACTTGACGGGCTGCGGAAAAGTACAGTGTGACGATATCCAGGCCGAAGACGCCAAGCCGTTCGTTCTCTATGCCGGCTCACTCGGGCCGGCTCACTCGGACCAGGGAAGGTTGATGTCGACGGGCAGCAGGGTTTTTGCCAGCACGGCCAGCGGGGCCGGCCACGGCGCCGTCGCCATGGCCGTCTGCACGGCGGCGGCGGTCTCGGCGCTCAGGCCCTCCCGGCGGTCGCAGTAGATGTCGATGCCCTCCTTGGTGAAGAGCGTGGGCGCGAACCAGGTCACCGCCCAGCGCTCGACCTCGCCCGCCCGGCCGCCCGGCAGCGGGTGCTCGCCCCAGCCCAGGATCTCCCAGTGGCTCGTGACAAAACACAGCCAGCCCTTGCCGCGCCAGTCAAAGGAGGCGGCGTCTGCGCCGGCCACGTTGGTGCCCTCGACGGACCGGACCTTTTTGGGGCCGCTGCCGCTTCCCGGGCCCTGCCGGGCGTTGGACTCGTACTCGACGCGGTCCTGGTTGCGCGGCCGGCCGCGGGCGTCGTCTGGCAGGGGGCGGTAGCTGATGCGCACGTTTTGTGCGGAGCGCCACATGGCGAGCGTTGAGTGCGTGACGGACCACGTGCGGACGAGCCACGCGGCGGGCGGTGCTGCAAACGAGGACGAGGAGGACGAGGCGGCGGCATGCTTGGACGGCGCGCGCAAAACGACGCGGCCGGCCGCCGACGGTGCCGATGCCGGTGCTGCCGGCGCTGGCGTGGGCTCTGCGGATGCCATGGCCGCGGGAGGAGATGGGGGCAGTGTGCTGTCTGGCAATGCTCAATCGCAATATGTGTGTGGTCTCTCTGGCGGCTGACAGGTCTGAGAACGTGCCAACGCAGCATAAAAAGACATCACAGGCTGCCCCTTGCCGACGGGCCACTCACCTAAAACACGACGCCGGAAGGGGCACGTCCGGACGGCCGCGCTGCAAGGCCTGGCCACCTCAGCACGCCTCCCACCGCATTTGTGCCTGTCCAATCAACGACGCACGGCCAGGACGGCTCTGCTCGCCGGCCGTCGCATTTGAGCCGCACATTTGGCCCGGCCAGTGTTCTCGTGTCCATCTCGTCGGCCTGCTCCACGGACCTGTCCCCACTGTTTTAGCGCCAACCTGCTGCTGTACAAAGTATTTGAAACCCCTCGAAAAAGCCAATCGAAAACATCGCGACGAACGGGAAAGCGCACAGAAACTGCGCAATCGCACCTTCCCACAGCGACAGAGCCCCATTCGGCACGACGTTTCCCCCGGCACCTCCCTTGCATGGGCCGGTCGCAGTTTCCCTTTTTCCCCTCTGCGTGCTCGCTCCACTTTCCCGCAAAAGGCGACTGGCCGCTCGTCCCTTCCCTCTGTCGCGCGAGGCTAGCAAGAAGGGGCCACGTACGAGCACAACCGCACGTCCGGCCCTCTGCGCTTCTCCTCCACACGTCCAACGCCCAACGCCGGCTGCCGGGACACCCTCGACCTGCACCCCGCTGCTGCCACCCACACTCGGCCATGGCAGCCACCGACCGCGGCGACGACCGCGGCGATGACCCCGACGTGGACGTGGACGACGGCGACGCGGCGGCCATGGCAGCCATGATGGGCTTCTCCAGCTTTGGCACGCAGGCCCACCCCAGCAAGAAGCGGCGCTTCAATCCCCGGGCAGACGCTGTCGTCGACACGCCGCGCGATCGCCGGCCGCCGGCGCGTCTACCGGGCGCAGGCACGGGCGCCAACGCGACACGGCTCCCGCCGCGCGCAGCGCCGGCACAAGCAGCAGAAGAAAGCCAAGCTTCGCCGGCAGGCCGTCTGCCTCTGCATCCTCCGCGCAGAACGATGACGCTGCCAGCCCCCGCCGGGGTCAACGCCGACGAGATTGCCCTGGACGAGGACGGCGGGGGTGACGGCAGGGACGAGGATGCCGGAGGAGGCGCCCCGCTCGGTGCAGATGGCGAGCCCGGGCCACAGAGCCCCGAGAAAAAAGACGGCCGTCTTGGCGGAGACGAGGCCAGCGGGGCCCTCCAGGCCCGCCACGACGCAGCAGGCCTGCCGCCGCGCCCGCCGCCTCCACAGCACCAGATGGACGGCGCGAGCCACTCTACGGGCCGGCATCACGCAGGAGCCCGCTTGCGCGACCGGCACGGCTTCCGTCCAGAGCTGGTGCCGGGCGCGGGTTGCGCGGCGGCGCGGATGGGAGGCGTTGGCGGCGGCGATGCGGCGGATGCGGCGGCTGGCGAAGACGGGCCCGCCGACAGCGCACCCTCGCACGCTGGCTCGGCGGAGAGCCACGGCCAAGGCGCATGGCGAGCGCAGGACCGCGGAGGCGGGCACGGCCGCGGCCAGCAACGGGACTGGTGGACGGGCTACTACGACCCGACAAGCAACGAAAACCCATGGGCCCGGATCGAGATGCAGCGGGGGCTTTCTCCCTGTGCCGGGCCCTGGCTCGAGCGCGGCCACGGCCGCGGCCAACACCGAGCAGACGCTCGCCGACACGACGCATTCTCTCAGCCCATGACAGAGGCTGCATCGACATGACAATCGGGTTCAGCGCACCCAGGAGCCCCCCCATAAACGGAAACTGAGATGAGACTTGTCAGTTGATTTTTTTTCATTTTCATTTTTTTTTTTTTTTCATTCAACCTTTCTTTTCTCCTTTCTTTCAGACAAACGCCCAAGGCGCCCCTGTCTCCCCAAAAGCCATTGCCCAACGCTGGGCGTCCTGCCGTCGTTCCACAGGCATTCTTCTCCTAATATCCCTCTTGCCCACCAATCAATCCCGCCAGAAGCCGTCTGCGGCCCTGGGCGCTTTTTGCCACCATCGTCATTGCAACCCGATGCGTTGAGAGCCTTATCACGTGACAATCTCATCCAGGGGCAAAAGAAAACAAACCATCAGCAACGGGACGGCGAGGCGGCACAAATCAGCCCGCTGGCCCAGCCAGCTCAACTCGCCAAAGCAGCGATGCCCGACGGGGGAAAAGGCTGCGGAGGATATGTGCGGGCTCAATGCGGAAACAAAAGGGCAACTGGAGAGACGAGCAAGCTGTGGACGGGCAAAGAAGGGGGGAGGGGACCCAAGGCTGCACCACACATCCACACTTTCCCACATCTACTCACTCGCACCACGCACTCCCTACGGGCCCACGGACACGTGCTAACGGCTGCTGTATAGGCGTGCTGACAAGGCATGGGTTCGTTTGGCTGTCATTTTATATTGGTATCCATAAGAGAAAAAAGAACAGAGGATACAGAAAGTCCCGGACCAGCAATCTCACACATCGCGCCAGAAGCAGACGGAGGCACATACAAAGCCACCTCACCGCACCTCGCTGGCTCTCCCTCCTGCGCCAATAAGAGAGCCAGCTCGCCTTCACAGCCACCCGGCAGACGACGCCCAAAGCGCGCTCTCCCCCACTGCCTGCTGGCAATTCCCGCAGGCCGGACGCTCCCTTTCAGGCAGCCAGAGGCTCTATATACAGAACGGGGCTGCAGCCATGGCACCGTTTTCCCGCCTCTCGCCCCCATCTCGTTGTTCCGTTTTCTCAGCCGCCCTCCGTTTCGACACTCGCTGCCGCAAAGATCGCCCGATCTCATCTGCACAGCGCCCGCCTGCCAGCGCCTGCCAATGCCTGCCGGCCTGCGCGTGCCCGCTTTATAAGCGCGCACACCACAGGCGCTGCTCGCTCGCTCGTGCTCTCGGCACTCCAGCAGGCTGCCGGCATTGCACAAAGCACACTCCCCCTCCCTGTCCGCTTCTCGGGCCGTCCTCTGCGCTGCAGACGCCCCTCTCTTCTCCCACGCCCCGACGCCTCCCGTCGCTCCGCCACCCAGTCTCGCGGGCCGCTCCTTGCAGTAGGCGAGAAACGCGAGACAAATGGAGGGGCGTGTGCGTGCAGCAGACGCTCTCCCCAGCGGGCTACTGCAGCCCTGGCGCTTGCCGAACGGGTGCTCCCACCCTCCCAGTCCCCAGAAGTGGCCTTGTACTGTACTTGTTGCAACGCGTCCTGTCGAGGCCCGTCTGGCCTGGCCCAATCATAAGTCATAACGTCGTGGAATTGAAACCCCGCGCAAAAGGAAAAAAAGGAAAAAAAGAGAAGAAAAAAAGAAAAGAAAAAAAAGCAAATAGCACAACCCCCAGCACAAGTGGAAAACACGCCCGTCGCTCGAAAATCAAACCAGCCCAGCAGCCCGCCACTGCTGATCGCCCGGCATCTCGTCAATCGCCGCAGCCGCCGCCGTCGTCCCAGTTTGCAGGGGAAATGGCTGCGCTGCGTGAAACCCAGGCAGAAGATATGGTGGGGGAGCGGCTAGGAATGGACAAAAAAAGATGGTGGTGGGGTGTGCACAACGGTGCAGTCGTGCGTCTGCCCCTGGTCGCTCAAAACAAAAAGGGGAACGTCGTCGCAGAATGGCACGCGAGAAATAAAGTTCCCGGGCCCAAAGACAGTCGAGGGGATATCAAAGGAACGCTAAAGCAGGGGCAGCGGGTTCAGGCGCGTCCCGTCGGACGGACGGCTGCGGCTCTGACGCACGCAGTTAGTAGTCCGGGGAAGGATACCGCTCGCGGGCCTTCTTGTACTCCTTGGGGTGCTTCTTGGCGGCCTTGGAGCTCAGAGACCTAATGGGAAGCCTGTCAGCCTCGGTTTTTTTCGTCTTTGACGTGCGCCGTCCGCAGACGTGTGTGCATGGCGCCGCCGGCGAAGCCAATAATACGCAAAATTGCCTATTCCGGCAAATCCCCGTTTCCAACGACAGGCATGGCGCCTCTGCCGTCTGCGCAATTTTGTGCCACGCCCGCAACGCCCGCAAAGACAGATTTTTATGCGTGGACTCACGTCAGTTTCTTCTGCGACCACTCGAGGTCGGCGCGCACTTCCCGCGCCTCGCGCAGGCCGTCGTTGAAGCGGCCGCGCACCTTGGAGAGGCGCGCCTGTGCCTTTTGCTGCAGCTCCAGCAGCTCCCGCTGCTTGTCGTTCAGCAGGCCCGACCTGCAAAGACTGTCAGCGTCTGCATTCATCTGCATTGGCCCCCGTCCTCTCGCCCGCCAAGTGGTACTCACGCTTGCGCCTGCATCGCCACGCTCTTGTCCAGCGGGAGGGGATTGAAGGTGTCGTTGAAGCGGTCCTGCATGTACTCGTTGAAGTCCACGTTTGCAGCAGACACGGAGCTGTCGTAGTCTCCCTGCATGCTGCCCGCGTAGCTTGCCGTGGTGGAGTAGCCAGGCTGCATCCCGTAGGACGCACCGCCCGACGCAGAGCTGACGTTCTCCGACTCGGGCGGGGACACCGAGTAGGAGCTGTGGCCGCTGTGGTAGCCCTGGTAGTAGCCGGCATACTCGTCCTTGCCGGGAACGGCCATGGGCAGAGTGCCGGTGTACATGTTTGAGTAGGAGGAGGAAGACATGATGTCGGACAGGGCTGGGCTTGTGTGGGCAAAGAGACAAGTGTTTTTGCGAGAAGAAGAGTGTGTGAGGCACAAAATGTATTGCCTGAGAGTGTTGGAGATACGGAGATACGTGGTGAGGATCAAGGGGGACGTGAAGAGGGTGCTGAGGGCTATGGAGAAGAAGAGAACAAGAAGAAAAAAAGAAGAAGAGAAAGAAAGAAGAAACAGAATTTCAGCCCGGGCGAGAAGAGCCATATTTATACTTTTTCGAGCCATCTTTGCCGGCGTCGAGTCGGCTTCTCTTGACAGGAGAAGGATAAGAGAGGGCAACTCGATTCGTCAAGGCTGGGAGAAAAGGCGACACCCCGCTTGGCCTCGGTGGTAGAGGGAGGCCGAGAAACGGAACCGGAGATGGTTGTCTGCTATACAAAGGTCAGAGACAGCAGAGGGAGGGGTGGGGGATGTGCACACGCAAAGGACAAGGGGAAAGAAGGGGAAGAAGGGGGGAGAGCCGGGGCCAAAGAGGAGCAAGTCAAAGCAGCAAGGCTTGGAGCGGAGACGACAGAAGGGGGGCAAGGGCGGGAGCAGAAAAGAGCAGAAGCGTGCACGCAGACAGCACGGTTGTATAAGTAAAGGTTACCCACATGCTACCTGTGCTTATCGGCAGCAGAGAACACCGACGCAGCAAGCTTTAGTGTGTAGCCAGGCAGGTGTAGAGCCAGCGGGCGCCGAGAAGGTGCGGCGACGAGAGGGTTTCTCCTTGTAGGTCGTTGGCAGGCGACGAGAGAGCAGCGGCAGGGGAACGGGGAGGTACAGGATATGAAAGAAACAAGTCCGGTCTATCAAAGCTGCCAAAAAAGAACAGCAAGTGTGCGTGGACCAGTGTGTGAAAACGACCGTTGGAAGAATTGTGGCGAGCGTTGGAGGGGGGGTGTATCGTTCAAGACACATGTGCGTTCAGAAAAGAGCCGAGACAACGCACAGTCCTTGGAGGGTAGGAGTGTACGTGAAAAGAAGAAAAAAAAAGTGCAAGCGAGCAAGACGGACTCTTGCAGGTGTGGAAACGAGGTCTGCCGGGGCAGATATAAGAGCCAAGCAAGACGAAAAGGCCAAAGAAAGGCAGCTTGCGTGATATCCGTGCCCGAGGTGTGGGAGCCATCCAAAGCGGTGCGAGAATTATATACGAGGAGGCGGTCACGGACGACAAAAATCATGGAACCGTCCCGTCCAGGAGCGTTGGTTGGTGGATCGGGGTGGATATCAAGTGCGGTTGTCGTGAGGCCAAGGAGCATCACAAACAGAGGCAGGCCAAGACAAGTGACGGGGGGAGGGATGAACACGACTGAGCATCAAGAAATTGCGTCGTAGGGGGGGCGTGAATGTAAAACACGTAGTGGCAAGGACAGGATGGGAGGGGAGGTCGTCCGTGCTCATAGGAAAACGAGCAAAAAAATAAAAATAAAATAAAAATAAACCAACACCGGCATGAGATCAGAAAACCAATGACACGAATTGGCCGTCAACGGCGTGACGGCTAGCGTGGTATGTCAACGGCTGCGTTTCCATTTCATGAGATGATGGGTGGATCGTGAGAAGCAAAGAACAGAGGCCAAGAACAAGGACGGGACTGCTTTTCCTGAAAGCAGCTGCTCGGTGGTAGGACCAAACGGGCCATGGACGGTCTGGCTGGGCCAGACGTGAGAGGCCCGAACAAAAGAAAGAAAAGGTACAGCCATTGGGTTTTCTGCAACGTCTATAGAAGAGGAGCAGCTCGGACCAGCGATCCTGCAACTGCCCGCTGCAGAAAAGCATGGCACAACGGAGCAAGACAGACCGCAGCGGGGTGGACGCGCTCAAAACGGTGACGGCCAAACGGAGGCAGAACCAGGCTTAGTCGCATGCCTCGGCAGGGAGCTGTGAGGGATGTATAGAGAGCGAGCAATGCACCGCCGGGTGGGAAGACGACGACGAGAGGAAACGGCAGCAAGTACAGTACATCGGCTAGGGGGGCCAATGGGGCCAGCCAGCTGCAGGCGGCCATCCCGTCTCGGAATAGAGGCACAGAAAGTGTGGGAGACGTGGGAGCAGGAGGCGATGGAGGGGGCGTGCGCGGAGCGAAGACGAGCACGGCATCAAACAGCAAGGGAAAAAACAGAACAAGGAAAAACAAAAAAAGAGGGGAAACGAGCACATTCAGTCGGATCTGGAAAGTTGTTCCGTGAGCCCAGCAGGCGAGACTGCGCCGGCCGCAGAGGGACGGTCAATGGGAGGGGGTGGGCGTGGCACGACGTTGGGTCTCGGGGCATCGACAATGAGGTTTTTTGTTTGTGATGCTGCTGGGGTGTTTTGCTTGCTGGCGGGAAGGGCAAACGGGCAGTATGGAAGATGGCCCTGTGTCGTTCTTTCCTTTTTTTCTCCTTCCTGCCAGACGAGGACACCAAACAAGGCCTCGGAGCAGCCCGCATTAAGCAGTAGGAAACAAACAGCAAGGGAAGCAGCGGTCGGAGGCGAAGGAAGGAACGACCGAACGCGAGCAGTCTGCCCGTCCATCAGGCAGGAGTGCAGGCGTCGGGCACGCCTTGCCGGCCTGCACTCACCACCCCTCCTCGTTCCATTGGGTTGGGGCATCTCGCGGCTTCATTGGTGTTTTGAGAGAAGAAGCATATCCTGCACAGATGCGTTGGCAACGACGCAACGACGCAACGCCGGGCAGGGGACAAACGGGAGCAGCAGGCCGGGCAGTACAGATACGAAACCGGAGAAAGAAAAAAAGCACAGGACATGGAAAGCAGCACAGGTGTGTGCCCGCAGAAGCACCCGGTACGGTACGCCTACAGATGCACGGACGAGGCAGACGCGAGTTTGAGATGCTGCGCGTGCTGTTGTCGGACGCGAGGGACTAGGCATGCAACGGCAGGCCCAGCAGAGGCCGGCACGGAGGGCACTGCGCAGGAGAGGCGAGGGCTGCTCTGCTCAACCGCTGGTCGTCCCGTGTGACGGGCTGGGAGAGAGAGGGTGGAGCGTGGAGGGGCAAGAGAGAGGCCAGTCGAGAGCAGACTAAAGGGAGCGGCCATTCGGGGAGACACGACACGGGCAGAGCCAAGAGAAGAATGGAAGGGCACGAAAGCAGCAGAAAAGTGAGATTTCATGGCAGGTGTCCACCCCGGACGTGGCCTTTCACGGGCTGCTATTGGACGGAGTGGGAAGAAACGGAATTAAGTAACGGCTTTTCCGCCTTTTTTTTCAGTGCCTCCCGGTGTTCTCGCGGCCTCGACTGATCAAGCATGACCGGGTTTATCCATTTTCGGCGGTATTGCAGCACTGCTGTGCGCCGTGGTCTTGTTCTGTCATGTTCTGTGCATCAACCTGAAAGGGCAATATCAAGACAACATCCCACCGCAAAGCACACTAACAAGGCAGACAGCGTTTGTGGGGGGGCGTGCAGAGGAGAACGAATAGAATAGGACGGCACGGACATGATTGGACGGACGCATAAATCGAGAGTCCAAAAGGACACGCATTACAAAGAGAGAACAAGAATCAGAACGACCGCAGCCGGAACGCACAGCGGCGTTCTTATGGGACTGGGTCAGCAAACTAAGGTGCATCAAAGCGGACTAGAGGAACTAAAATATGCAAAGCAAAGCAGAGGCCGGCAGGAAGAACGTGCATTGGACTTTGTTGTGTGGACGGGTGGACGGTGGAAGTCGTGTTGGGTGGTGGCTGAAAACTAGTGTGGAGAAAAAAAGAATAAAGATAAAAGGAAAAGGAAGGCAACCTGTGGTCTGACGGGCGAGTTGCCTCGTGCAACCCTTGTTGGATAAAGGTTTATGTGTGGTGACCGATATTAAACACATTAAAAGGATGTGGCTGGCCATCACTCATTTTGTGTGCCCTACATTTGATGAGGACAATGTGCCTTTTTTTCTTTTTTTCTTTTTTTCTTTTTTTCTTTTTTTCTTTTTTCTTTCTTCTTTCTTCTTTTCTTGTAAAAATATCTTCTTCTATAGTTTGGCGAACCTCAAGCAAGATATATTATACATGCCTGCCACCTGCACGCAACCGACCTGTCTCTTTTATCAACCCCCTCATTCTGTGTCCCCTCACCTGCAGGTCTCCCCTCCTCTGGCCTGCCAGACAAAGGCACGGCCCTCTCCAAAGGATATGCGAGAAGACGCATAAACCACGGCACGGCAACCATGATACAGCAGAGACGGGCTGCCTCTGGAAAAGCCACCTGTTCTCTCTGATGAGACGAGCAGAGAAAGCCGAGAAAGGCTGTCCAGCGCGAAAGGCGCCTATGCAAACGTGGATAATTCACATAAAACCAAGCAGACGCCTAACCTGAGCAGCGTAAAAAGATGGTCAGACAAGCAACCAGACAAATAGAATAACAGTGAAAACGACTTTGCGTAAACAGCAATCCCATGACGTGCACCGCATGCGAAGCCAGTCCCTAGAGGGAAAGACCAGACTACGAGAAGAGCGCTGAGAAAGGATAGACACGGACGGGCATGGGTTTGTCAACCTCTGTTCAAAGTGCAAGGGAGCTCGGCTGCGAGGTGTGAACGCAGGGCATATAAACGTTGCTGGCCTTGCTCACACGCTGCCGGGCTTGGAATACCAATGAATTCTTTTCATGAGGTGAGTTGAATCACAGAGTATCAGAGTATGTAACAAAGACACGGAGTGCGGTGCTGCTGTATTAGGGGAAGAGGCAGACGAGGTGGACAGGAAAGGAAACAAAGACGAGGACCATGGCCAAGCCACGTCGTGGCCCGTGAAGGTGAAATAGGAACCCCCCTGGTCTATTCGGACGATCTGAAAACGATCTGGTCATGACCTTTGCCAGAGCCACCGAGAAAAGGATAATCGTAACGCCTAGGGTCGTAAAAAAGCATGCCAATTAGGGCTATGGGGAAACATGGACAAGGGAAAGACGGGCAGGTGAAGAGCAGTGTATACATAGGGTGGAGAGAGCAGAATAGGAACATAGGAAAAAGAAGCGGAAACGACATGGACCGACGCGGAGAAAGCAGCCCAGACGCTCAGCCAAACACCTTGAGAAAGGCCCATATGCCCAGGCCGCTCAGGACGGGAATGGTCAGGTTGTCATCGAGGCCGAAAATATCGACGACCTCGCTGGCCGACGCAGCAAAGCCCGACCACAGGCTCACGACGCCGAGCGCCAGAGCGCCCGAGATGCTCGTCTTGGCTGAGGCGTCCCAGCCGAGCCAGGCCACGGCCGCCGCGGGCAGACGGAGCGTGCCCTTGAACATAAAGCCCTCGTCGCCGGGCATGGGGCCCACGGTCTGCGAGAAGGAGCCCCAGAACCAGGCGGCCGTGGCCACGCCCACGAGGAACGCGGCCGACGAGCCGGCCAGCGACTTGCCGCGGCGCAGCCGGGGCGTGTAGCGACCGTACAGGCGGCCAAAGGTGCTGGCCGCCGTGTCGCACCAGCTCAGCAGCATGACGCTGATGACGCCCACGTCCTTGGGCAGGGCGTACAGCACGGTCCACGCGCCCAGCAGGTAAAAGATGACGCCGTTGTAGCCGTCAAACTCGCTCTCGCGCATCAGCGCGCCGAGAAGGCGCACGTACAGCCGGTTGAACGGCGCGTAGCGGTGCCGCAGCAGGTCCACGCTGGCAATGGGGATCAGCGCGCCCATCAGGTAGGGACACACGGCGCGCGTCTGCGTGCCCGACGCGTACAGCCACATCACCAGGAAGCCAATCGACACGTGCAGCAGCTTCCGCGGCACCTCGTGCTTGTGCACAAACGAGCGCCAGTGTCGGTGGATCGGGATAAGACCCAGCGGGCTCGGGCTGCGGCTGATATCGCGCCAGCTCCAGCCGCCGGCGCCACCGGCGCCCGCGGCAACGCCGTTGAGCGGCGGCGGCCGCAGGTGGCCTTTCTTTTGGGTCTCGGGCGCCTTGCCGTTGCCTGCCGCGGCTGTCTTGCCCTTGGACGCGGCCTCCGCCGCCGCGGGCTCGCCCAGCCGACGCGTCACCACCGGGCTCCGACTGCGTGTCCGTGCACGGCCGTGCTCGGAGCCGCTGGTGTCACTGCTCTCTGCCCCGGCCGCGGCCACGGCCGCGGCCACGCTTGCCCCCCTCCCCGCTCCTCGGGACGCCCCCGCGCCCTTCTTTCCGCTGCTGCCGTTGGCGTCCTCGTCCTCGCCGTGCGGCTCTTCCTCGACGGGCTGCGGCGTGGACAGTCTCTTCCTGGCAGACCGTGTCATGGGCCCGTTGTAGGGCGCATCGCCGTCCGCGTGGTCCTGCGCCGCCAGCCGCTCGGACGGCGTCGGGCTCGGGGAGATGACGCGGGGCGTCGACGGTATGCTCCGCCGGCGGCGCTGCAACGCTGCCGCAGGCATGCTGTCAAAGGGAAAGGGCGGAAGAACAGGCGTCGCAATGACGCCGCTGAGAAACCGGCGCGGGTCGTAGAACCGCAGATACGGCCAGCAGGTCGAGGCAGAAACGGCCGACGACGTCGAGGCGGACGACGAGCACGACGAGCACGACGAGCAGCGCGAGCGGGAGGGGCAACGGAAAGAGGAGCGGGGATGCTTCTGGGCGGAGGGCGGGGCCGAAACAGCGGTCGCCGAGAACAGCGCGGACTGGAGCGCCAGGAAGAGGTCGGTAACAAACTGCAGTGACGGATCCACGATGGCAGAATGGCGCGCGGCGGCGTCGAGATCGGCCAAGGCAGGGCGTGGGAGAGCCGACAGCGTCGTCCAGAAGAAGAAAAAAACAGAAAAAAACAGTCTTTTTCTGTCTGCGCGCAGCAAAGTCGCGTGCTTCAGGACGCCAACAAAGATGCTCACGTGCTTGGCACGGGCCGCCTCTGCTTCAACCAAAGAGAGGGCAGAGCGTAGAGAGCAGAGAGCAGAGAGCAGAGAGAAAGCGAGAAAGCGAGAAAGCAGAGAGCGCTGAGGTTGCTGTCGAAAAAGAAAAAAAGACTTTGTTGGCTTGTGATCGGCCGAGGCTGGCTCGCACGCGAGGCCTGAGGGAACGGCCGCACGCGCAAGTAGACACGGTGTAGGGGGACGGTCGCCTGCGTGTGCTACCGCCCGTCGTGGAGAGGATGGTCGGCGGGAGGGCTGTTGATGTTGCGTCGTGCGTGAGAGCGTGACATGACGGAGACGGACGCCGGGCAAAGTTGCTGGCCCGTTTGCGCTCTGGAGGCAGGAGCAGCCAGGGGTTTACGGCGCCGAGCAGACTCTGCGGTTGCTTCGGAAGGAGCGTTGGGCGGCGTTGTTGATTGGCGGAGCCCAACAGGACTGCCCCGCAACGCCGTACAGTACGAGAAGTGAGCACGTGAGTGGCAGCTTGCTGGGAAGTACACTGTGGGCGCACTGTGTGTGTAAGGCCGTCGATAAGATAACAAAAAAAGTTGGTCGCGACTGCACTGCGCATCTGGAAGGCGCAAGCGCTTTGTTTATTGCGAGACTGGTCTTTCCTGCTTGCCAAGAAAAAAGTCTCCAGAAGCGGCAGCTGCGTACGCTGCCCCAACCGCACCTTCCCAACGCGTCCGCCGGCATCGTCATCCGCCCGTCTCTCACCACTTCGTCCCCTACGCCTCGGCCGACAACCATATGCGCTCGCCATGGCGCCCGTGAAGAAGCGCAGCACGCGCTCATGGGACGCCATGGGCCTGCCCGCATGGTGTCTCGAGGCCGTCTCCAGCATGGGCTTCGCCGAGCCCACCCCGGCCCAGGCCGCCGCCATTCCACTGTTCCTGGGCAACTCGGACATTGTCGTCGAGGCGCCCACCGGCAGCGGCAAGAGCCTCTCGTTTCTGATCCCGCTCGTGGCCCGGATCCTGCGGCGGCCCGGGGGCGAGGACGGGGCGCCGATCAAGCGCGGCCACGTCGCCGCCGTCGTCCTGGCCCCGACGCGCGAGCTGGCCATCCAGCTGCACCGGGTTTTGCTGGAGCTGGTTGCCTTCCATCCGCCCACCGCGGCCATCCTCCCCTACCTCCAGCATCGGTCGCGACAGCCGCACGGCGAGGACGAGGCCGGCGGGAGGAAGAGCAGGGGCAAGGGCGGCGGCAGGAAAAAGGCCAGCTCGGGCCTCTCGGCCGACGGAAAGCGGATTGCCGGCGAAGACGACCCGGACGTCCCGGCCGCGCTGGCCGATACGCGGCGGCCGGACACGGCACAGGCGGTCATCGTGCCGCAGCTTGTCATCAGCGGCGCGGCCGTCAAGGCAAGCGGCGACCTGGCGACCTTTTTGCGCCAGGGCACAAACATCCTCATCGGCACGCCGGGCCGCCTGGCCGAGATGCTGGCCAGCCAGGCCGTCAACGCGACGGCGTCCTTTGAAGCGCTCGTGCTCGACGAGGCCGACCGGCTGCTGGACCTCGGGTTCGCCAACGAGCTGCGCCGCATCCTCGCCTTTATCCCCAAGCAGCGGCGCACCTTTTTGTGCTCCGCGTCGGTCAACGAGGCCATCAGCGAGCTGATCAAGATGAACCTGCGGAACCCCAAGCGGGTCGTTGTCCGTGTCCAGACGCCAAAGCAGCGAGAAGCGGCGGCGCAAAACAGCAAACCGGGTGCAGCGGCAGCGGCAGCGGCAGCAGCCGCCCCCGACACCGAAGAGAAAAAGACCCCGGCCAGTCTTCTCAACACATACATGGTGATGCCCTCGAGCCAGAAGCTGCCGGGCCTCGTGCAGCTCCTCGAGCAGATCGAGCCACGGCCGCAGCGCACGCTTGTGTTCATGGCGTCCTGCTTCGCAGTCATGTACTTTTCCGCGGTGCTCCCGTCCATTGTGCCCAAAGGCTACGCGGTCTTGGCGCTGCACGGCAAGCTGAAGCCGCACGTCCGCGAGGTGGCATACGAGCGGTTCTTGTCTTGCACACAACCTTGCATATTGCTGAGTACGTGCTTTGCACTGTTCTTGTCTTGCTCCGGATAAGTTACTGACCAAACAGCTACCGATGTGGCCAGCCGAGGCTTGGACGTGCCCAACGTCGATCTTGTCATCAACATCGACCCCCCTACCGACCCAAAGACGTTCCTCCACCGCTGCGGTCGCACGGGCCGCGCCGGCCGCAGAGGCCTGGCCGTCACCATGCTGCGGCCGGGACGCGAAGCCGAAGGCTATGTCCCGTTCTTGGCGGTACGAAAGACGCCCGTCGAGCTCTTGGGGTCCGCGGTTCCCGACTTGGCCGGCGTGCTGGGCGCACTGCCGGCGAATGAGGAGGCCGACGGCAGCGCAGACAGGGAAGCCGCCGAGGCGGTCACCCAGGCGATCCGCGACCAGGTCAAGGCAGACCGCGACCTCCACCAGCTGAGCCGCCGCGCGTTTGTCTCGTGGGCGCGCGCCTTCAAGGAGCACCAGGCGTCGTCGATTTTCCGCCCCGCCGACGTGGACTGGACCGACCTCGGCCATGCGTGGGGCTTGGTGCAGCTTCCCAAGATGCCGGAGCTGCGGGCGGCCGGCATCACCGACCGCTCCCTGGGCCTCGCGGGCCAGGTCGACCTCAAGGCGATTGCGTTCAAGGACAAGGCAAAGGAAAAGGCGCGTCTCCAAGAGATGCGGCAGGCCGAGCTGGCTGCGGCCGACAGAGACCTCGGCGCAGAGGCAGACGCGCGCCGGACGGCCCAGCTCGAGAAGCGGAAGCGCAACGCGGCCTGGAGCGGCAGGGCCGACCGCGACTCGGTGCGCACGGAGCGGCGCGACAAGAAGCGGCGCAAGAAGGACGCCGAGCGCATGGCATTGATGACGCCCGAAGAGCGCGCCGAGGCCGAGCGTGTCGAGGCCATCGTGGCCGACATCCGCCGCAAGAATGTGGCAGCCGCGGCAGAAGGCGACAAGGAGGACGCCGACGGCTGGGGCGGTTTCTCGGACTAGGGAGCTGTCTCTGTCGTCTCTTTCTCTTTCTTTTATTTCTTTCTCTTTATTTCCATGATGTTGGCTTTGTTTTTGGTTCTCGGCTGATGAGCATTTACAGAGTACCACTGGTTGTTTATAAGGCAAGAGACTGGGCATTTGGCATTCGTGTTTGGGTACCATGGCGTGTTTCATTTTGGCTCAAAAGTTTATAAAATGGTTGCTTTTTTTTCTGCTTTTTCCGCTTACCGCCCAGGTGACAGGGACGGCCGGCCTTTGTCTGCGCGTCTTTCTCGGTCCTTCCGAGAGCTCTCTCTGTTGTGTGGATGATGACGGTGCCGATGTCGATGTCGATGTCGATGTCGGCTCTCTTCCCCAACTCTGTCCTCGCCGTGCCGGCGTCCGCGGTCGTCCTCTCGCCGATCGCGGTATGGGCGCGCTTTGTTGCCGTCCTCGGCCTTTCCGTCCAGGGCAAAGCCTTCGAGGCTGTCCAGCTCGTCTCTGTCGCTGTCCTCCCGCCGCTGCCCATGTGCTCTCCGCTCCCGCTCCCGCTCCCGCTCGCGTCTCCGCTCGCGCTCCTGCTCGGCCACCATCGCCGCCATGGTCCGGTTGCGCTCGTCCATCTCGCGCTGCCTCTCCTGCCGGAGGGCCCGCACAGCTGCGGCGCCTTGCCGCATGGCCGCGAGCGGGTCGGCGCCCAGGGACCCCATGGGGGCCGGCATGGGCGGCCGCCGTCGCGGGCTGTGCGGGTCGCCCGGAAACGCAGCCGACGAAAACAGCGGCCGGGACGCTGGCGTCGGGCCCTTTTCGCCGGCGTACCACGCGCTGAGGGCATCGCGGCCGCCGGCGGCGTCGGCGAGGCGCATGGCCGAGGACGGCGCGTCCGGCGCGGGGTCGACGTACGCCGCGCGGCCGCCGCCGTGTCTCGCTTGCAGGGCGCGCCGGGCCGCCTCGTCGTGGCCAAACAGGTCAATGTGGCCGTTGCGGTCGACAAGCGACGGGCCTGCTGTCGCGGCCGCCGCGGGCGCGCCGCCGCGCCTCGGCGGCCCCGCGCTGTCCCGCTCGACGCGCTCCCGTGCCAGACGCATCTCGTAGTCGGTGTCGTCTTCGCCGTGGCGCTTGCGCGGGCGGCGCGGGCGAGACGCCGGCCGTGGGTGCCGGGCCTCTTCGGGCTCCTGTTCCTGGGGCGGCGCGCCGGCGGCAGCGACAGCACGCGCGGCCTCGCTCCATTCCGCCTGCGCGGGGCTTTCCGCGGCCGCAGCCTCCCCCCTCAGCAGAGCCTCCCTGCGCGACGACTCGACGGCGCGCTGCCGGCGCTCCTCATCCGCTTCGCGGATGCGCGCCGCGGCCTCGTCGCGGCGAACACGGGCAACGTTGTCTGCATTGTAAACGTGCCACGACTTTTTGGCGAGAAGCTTTCTGTGCCCGTCAGCAGTTGAAGTGCATGCCACTGTCCGGAGACGCGAGACGAAGAACCATACAGCGGCATTGTTTCGTGTACATGGCAAGTTGGGGTGCAAGTGACGTTGAAGATTAGCGGCAGGCAGCTGTCTTTTCGTACTAGAATGACTAAGCTGAGCTGCTGTCTACGTACGCGCTTCAGCAGTCACCAATCACGGTCAAACGTTGGGATAAATCATCAATTCAGTAAAAATAACTGCAAAAAAGGGCAAAGAAAAACTGCATAGGGTATCCTGGTGACTTGAAACTGGACACACACTCAACGGGAGCCTCCGGTCTCCCCTCTCCACATTATCCGGCTCTCGCTCTCTTCCACCTCCATCGATGTGCGCCGGGTACTGTTATCGCAAAGCAGGACGGGAGTGCCGTCTATAAAAACACGTGGTGAAATTCATTTTGTCGTTTTTTTGAGGGTTGGTGTGTAAAAGAACGCGTCGCGCGCAATACCGCATCGCAGGATAAGGCATCTCAGCAGACGCAGTGGACGAGGCAGGGCCGAAGCCCCAGGCCAGGCCGGCGGCCGTGAACTACCTTTGTCTGCTGCTCTCCCACCGGAGGTGTGCTAGCCGCTCTCACAACACAGCCGCCACGTTTCTCGCTCAGATGTTCTCGATCACGCGGGCGTTGATGGCAGACTGGAAACTGTGGTCCTGGCCTGCAAACTCGGGAAAGTGGTTGCTGGCGCTGCCTTCGCCGGGACCGGCGTCCTTCAGGGCGGCGTCAAAGGCGGCGGAGCCCGGCATGGTCTGGTTGGTGGCGGGCAAAAAGATGACCTTGCTGTTGGCAGACTTGGCCATGGCCTGCATGGCCTCGAGGTAGCGGATCTGCATGGCGGGCGCCGACGAGAGAATGTCGGCGGCCTGGCGCATGAGCTTGGCGGACTCGACCTCGGCCTTGGCGGCAATGATCTTGGACTCGCCCAGGCGCTTGCTCTGGGCGGCCATGGAGAGCGACTCCTGCAGCTCCTGGCTGAAGATGATGTCTTTGATAAGCATGCTTTCGACCTGGACGCCCCAGCCGGCGGCCACGTCCTCGATGATCTCGCCAATGGACTGCGCAAGCTCCTCGCGCCGCTCAATGACGTCCTGCAGGACGCGCGCGCCGACGACGTGGCGCAGCGTGGTCTGGGTGCGCTCGATGAGGGCCTGGCGGACGTTGGCGATGCCAAAGGCGGCCTTGTGGGGGCTGACAATGTGGTAGTAGATGACCGAGGTGAGGTGCACGGTGACGTTGTCCTTGGTCATGCAGACCTGCTTAGGAACCTCGACAATCTGGATCTTGACGTCGACCTGGATGATGCGCTCGCTGAGGGGGTTGATGCGGACCAGGCCGGGGTCGACGGCCTTGTAGAAACGCCCAAACTTGGTGACGAGGCCGACGTTGCCCTGGCTGACGCTCTTGTACGGGTTCGGGAAGCAGATGCAGCAGGGGATGGCGCCGAGGGTGCCGATGCAGGAGCCGAGGCTGTTGACTGGCTGTGTCAGATTGGGGGGTCCCTCTGGGGTCTGCCGGCAAGGAACATACTCATGCTGCCGTACCAGCCGGCCGGGTTGTGGTCGTCGCCGACAATGGAGGCATAGCTCTTCTGCAGGTCCTCTTTTTTGGGCGGCTCGACGTCCATGTTGACCTGGGGGCGGAAGCCGACGTCGGGGGCCTTGGGGCCGTTGGCCGCGCTGCTGCTGGCAGCGCCGGCTTCGAACGAAGCGGCAGCACTCATGATTGCGGTTGCAGAGGTGATGGAGTTGCTGGTCATGAAAGAGAAGAAAAGAGAAGAGAAGAGAAGAAAAGGATGGAAAAAAAGAAGGAGAAAAAAAAAAAAAGAAAAAAAGAAGGAAGAATGTGCGAAGCGGCGTGCTGACGAATGTAATTGTATGATGTTGCTGTTTCCTAAAAGCGGGCGGGGAAGTGGGAGTGACGATGGATGGTGATGTGATGAAACAAGAGGGAGATCGTCTGACAGCTGAAAACAAAACGAAAGCCAGGCCTTATATAGCTGGCGTGGGGAGGAATGGTGTGAGGAGAAGGTGCGTTGGTGTCCTGTGGTGTGTGTCCTTTGAGGAAGGTGCGAAGCAGACGATGCGCGACCTTGCTTGGTGCGGCGTGGCAGGTGCGTTTGGCGTTGTTCGCCCAGCAGGAAGGCGCCCAAAGCGTGCAACGGTCGCTGCTAGCGTGCGCCAGGAGCCAGGAGTTGGCACGTCTCAGGCTGCGGGGTGGGAGTGGGGCGGCCTTGCATACAGTGTGGATTCAGCGCCTGGCACTCCCAACGGCGCGGTGCTGTCCCGCTGCCAGGGTCTCGAGAGCACGACACGCCCTGTTCAACCTGATGGATGACTTTTTCGAACATGGACGGCGCCCGTCCTTGCTTGCAGCTTCTTCTCCAGGATTGGATGCGTCGAGAAACAAGGAAGCTGGACGGCACTGCCCTGTATCACGAGTACCCGTGACAGCGGCAGGACAGTGCGGCGCAACCTTTCGCACGGTCATGCGCACATAGAGTACGTCCAGCGGTAGACACAGCGTTGCGTGCAGAATGTCATACGAGTACGCACTTTTGCGGTCGAGTCGGCGCTCGGATGAACCCAAGTGTCGGGCGTCAGAAAGATAAGGCAGAATCGGCAGAAAGAAACAGACGGCAAGGGCTTGGTCACGCTTTCGGGACGCTGGCGATGCGACGCCTGCTCGCTTTCGTTCACCGACCGCAGTGCTTCCATACGGGTGTGTCGCCGCCGTTCCTCCTCTTAATTGTTCTTGCTCAGTCCATAGCACCGCTTGAGCCAAAGTTGGTTTGACAGTTCTCTTTTCTTCAGTTCGCCTTGTGTTTTGCCTTGTTCACTTCTCGTTCCCGCCGCCCGGCCATCTCATTCTCTTATGCACTGCCACTTCTAAGGCAAGGAAGGGATGCAATACTAGGACGTGCTCCAAACTGCTTCGTATGTATCATATGTACGCAGTACGAGTAATACCTCGTATTTTGTACTACGTACAGGGCTTTGCGGGTGTGAAAAGCTTGGCGCGTCTTTCTGGGGTTCAGTGGGGCGGCACGGCAGGCAGGAGCCACCCGAGTCACTGTGGACAATCCTCGAGATCGAGGACAACACCCGAGTCTGCCGTTCCCGACTCGAAATGTCTAACTAACCAACGTCGACGCACCACTGCTATGCTCTTGGCAGCCAGCCTCCTTGGTCTGTTTGCCTTTTTGCTGTTTCTCTGGGTGGTGGTCGGGCAACAATTCCCCGGAAGCGCCTCGGCGATCTTCGCGGGGCGTTCCTGGGCGTCCTCGTCCTCACCAACTGCCTGTGCAAAAAAGGCGGGACTGTGACGAAATGGCGACCAACTTCTGAGCCCCGATGCTGCGTTCCGGCGTGATTCCAGATGCCGCCCGGACACGAGGACTCGTATTGATGATCACCACGTGACATCCCGGCTTGTACGCTGCGCATCTACACGAGGCTTCGTACGAGTACTTCTACACAGCCTCGTCCTAGTTCCCCACTGCCAACCATCTGACCTGTTCGCCTTTGTCTAGGCATTGTGGATACGAAGCTCGGGCAAACAAAGGACATTCGGTCTCCGGGCAAACCGGCGTATGGCAACGGCTGCGGTTGCCGGCTGGCCGGCACATGTGTCAGCCTCGCGACTGTCCGTACTCGGCAGACCCTTGGCAGCTGGCACGAGGACTTATTGGTGGCGTCTTGGCTGGGTCCTTGGCATGCGAGGCTCTGTACCCATGTCGCCAGCACGGCACTATGCACGTCATAGTACTAATACGAGTACGAGTCCAATTCCAATTTCACGGGCAAACACCGTCACACAAAAACCATCCACAGGGTATGTAGACTTCTCGCGGCGCCGTGGGAAAGAAACCCGCGCTCCGTTCGCAAGGTCTGCCTGATGCCAGCTCTGCTGTATATCTGTGTTGTGTCGTGTCGAACGTTCCTTCCCGGTGAACATTCTCCAAGCCTTGCGGCACAGCCCGCGTGTCTGCAATTTAGCGGGTGGGTTTGGTCTCCACGGCAGCCGCTCACTAAGTGCATCGCCGTCAGCCTTTCGCCTCCCTTGGGAGCCCTCAATTGCAGAGGCATCGAACGAGCCAACCGACGAGCCCGTCGATTTGGCAGAGTGTCATTTTTTCGTTTCTTATCCTCGCATTTTCTATTCGTAACTCGTTTCTCACCCGCGGCGATCCAGAAAGAAAAGGAAGAACATATAAAACAATAAAAAATAAAAAATCCGCCCCCCTGCCCCCCATGGACGACAACGCCGTGCCCCCGCCGCCCCGGCCGCCGCCGCTGCTTTCCCCAGAGTCGCTCCGCCAGCTCTGCACGCACGGCTACCTCGGCCTCGACCTGCCACACCACCTTGCCAACAAGTACGACCAGCTGCTGGCCGCCTCGGATGCCTTTTTCGCACAGCCCGTCGCGGCCAAGCTGCCGTACCGGCCAGGGATCGGCCTCGGGCCCGGCCACCGCGGCCCTCTCTCCAACGCCAACAACACGGAGCGCGGCTACACGCGCCTGGCGGGCGAAAAGGAGTACCTGACGCTGCGCAAGAGCATGACCCATCTGCCGCCCGGCATCTTGGACGCCGCCGCGCCCGTCTGGCACGACACGGCGCACCTGCTGCACCGCATTCTCGGCGACATTGGCGTGTACCTGGGCCTGCGCCCGACGGCCTGGGACGCTGTCGTGGCCGACAGCCTCGAGCCGGGCGACGGCGTCTACGCGGGGGACAAGACCCGCGCCCATCCCCGCAACGACCCGCCGACGCTCCTCCGGCTTTTCCGGTACGAGCCCGGCGGCGGCGGCGCCGAGCCGCACCGCGACCTCGGCCTGCTGACGCTCTGCGTGTGCTGGGGGCGGGGCCTGCAGGTCCATCCCCAGCCTCCGCCACAGCGGCCCGAGGAGGCCGACCCGGCAGCACCGCCGTCCCCGGCCTGGGTCGACGCCCCGCGCGTCTCGGTCATGACGGGCGACACGCTGCATGTTCTGAGCTCGCGCCGCATTCCGTCGGCTCTGCACCGCGTCGTTGTTGACCCAAAGGAGGCCGAGGGGCCGGAGGCAGCAGGCGGCACCGACGCGCCGCCATCCGAGAGCCGCCGCAGCATCGTGTTTGCGCTGCGGGCCACCACTTCTGGGGACATTGACCTGACTGCGTTCGGCGGCCTGGGCAGCGCCGGGGCGCGCGATCTGTACGACAGCATCCGCAGGTCGCGGGTCAACATCAACGCCACCAAGGAGGCGCGCGCCGAAATGCGCGCAGAGTACAGAAAGGCCCACGGCAAGGGCCAGGGAAAGGAGCCCGAGGGAGAGGCAGCAGACGCAGCGCGGCAGGAAGAGGAGTGCATGGACAGCGACAGTACAATGGCGGGCGAGCCCGTCGGTGTGGCATGATACTATACGTTCGGTTCAGGGAGTATATTGCACTTGAATATGAAAACGTTGCATTCCATCAACGTCGAATCAGCCCTCTGAATCATGCAAACCGTTGACAGGAGCCAGAACAGCAACGCAAATCGAAATCCGATCGGCCAAGAATATCGGTACATGGTTTTCCTTTTCTGCGCCCTTTGAACAATGCCATTTTCAAACCGGAAAGACAGAACGCAATCAAACTCTGCGCCAGAAACAAATAGCAGACAAACAAAGGGCAGCCAGGGAAAGCTCCCGCGTCCCGCTCGCGCATGGGCTTACCCGACAACGCGGTCAATCCACTTCATCCACCCGGCATCGCGGCACAGCAGGTCCATCGACGACTTTGGCAGCGTGACAAGAAGCTCGTGCGTGGTGGAGCCCGGCTTGGCCGGCAGAATCAGGGCACCGCTCATGTTCCACATGCCCTGCAGCCGGCGGATCACGTCCGGCTCCGCGGCAGCAGAGGAGCTGTCGACGCCGGGAATGCACCACTTCGTGTCCGCCCCAAAGAACCGCCACGTGTTGAAGCCCAGATCCTGCGGCGTCCGGGGATCAAACCGAAGGCCAACAAGACGGGGATCAGAGACGCGGCTAAACAGCTCGGTGCGGTCGTGGACAAACGCATCGTCCACACCTGCAATGGTCTTCTCAATGGCAAAGACCAGCTTGGCCAAGTCGCGCTGGCTCTCCGACGCCCGGGCCAGGATGCTGTCTCTGGTCGGCAGCTGAGTCACTGCAATTGCCGTGGCATTGCCAAAGTAGCCTGGGTTGGAGTCGGTCAGAGCCCGGATCTTCCAGTTGACCATCGTCTGTAGGAGGGCGACGTCGTCGTCGTCTTGCGCATATGGCATGTACTGGCTCGGGTCGGCCAAGCGCGCCCGCGAGATGTGGGCCCATGTCAGGGCCGCGAGGCAGGTGTAGTTGGACGGAAGCGTGTGCACAGGAGCGGCGCGGCCGTTGCCGTCATCACTGCTCGTGCTGGCCGCTTCGTTTGCTGCACCCAAAACGGAGCGCCGCAGCTGGCTGAGGCGGGTGTTTTCAAAGACAAAGATCTTGCCAATCTTTTCAATGTCTTCGACCGGGACACCGCCGGCCCGGAACCGCGGCGCCGTGGGGCCTGTAGGCTCGCCGAGAACAACGTACTCCGGAACGCGCGCCAGCAGTTCATTCAAGCGGGTCTTGTCGTGGTCGTCCTGGGCGCTCGACTCGTTTGCAAAGGGAGCCTTGAGATTCTTAGTCGAGGCTCTCTCGACAGGCGTGCCGCGGGTCTGCGCGGAAAAGGTTTCCATGAAGATGCGGAGACAATCGCCGTCCGCAAAGGCATGGCAAAAGTAGATGGCCAGAAAGAGTCCTCCGGGGATGACGAATGCCTTGATTGCCGAGACAGGAACGCCGGGTTCGCCCTCTGTCAATGGGCAAGGCCGCAGGAAACGAGGGTGCACAAAGGCGCCGGGGGGGAACTCGGCCGCCTTGAGCTCGTCGTAGGATGTATAGGGGAAATCCGAGGAGATGTCCTCGACGTGAAACGGTATCATGGCGTCTTTGTGGGCTCGGTGGTGCACAATGCCACCGCTGTGCACCTCGAGTGTGCCGGCAAAATCGGGCCGCTGCTTGGCGAGACGAGCCAGGCTCGCCTCTATGTGCTTTGTGGCAGCATCGAGCTTCGAGTTGTCAAAGGGGAAACAGAGACTGACGCTCATGTAGCCTCGCATGGCCACTTGATCCCAGCCTGAGAGCCGAGTGACTGTGCTATCTTGGGCGGCCATGTTGCCAGAGTCAGAGTAGGGACTGGCTGGTGATTCGGTCGTGTCTGGCGGATGGCTTCTTTTTTCTGAGAGACGACGCGGTCCTGGTTTTGCTGGGCGCTGGGAAGCCGGGGCAATGGAGTGGGCAGGTCGAGCGGTTTGGGCTGGAGGTTTTGAGGAAGCGTCTGCTTTGGGAGAACAAAGGGCCGAACGGGTCCAGCTTAATAACGAGCACGAGGGAAGAGAGCGTTTGGTGTGAGGAAACAATGCTGGCCACCGACGTGCACCGTTCAGATGAATCTCACGTGTGGGACTCGAGGGCGGTTTGGCGGTCTCGTCACTCAAGCGCTCATCCCCATGCTGCTCCAGACAGTCACTTGCAGAGCGTGCGAGCGCCATGCCGAGGGCTTTATATATGCTGTTGCGAGTGCAGGTTGTTCCTCAGCGGAAGGCTGCGAAATTAGACGGCAGTGAAAAGGCGATAGGTGACAAGGCGTGCACGGCGTGTACGATGTCTGCCGGTATATTGGCCGAAAAAGGAGGGCCGACCAAAGTCTGGGGACTTGTATCTTGTGGATGGAGCTCGCCTGACTCCGGGACGGTATAATCCAGCACGAGAGCTGAAAGAAGTGCTGGGGAATTAAATAAGAAGAAAGAAGCAAAGATTGCCGGTCTGATCAGAGTGCCTCCGGGCTGAGACAAGTCTGTGCTGGGCGTTGCCGAAATTTCCCCGCACAACAATGAGAAAGGGGCGGTGCAAGTGAGCTGGCAGCCTCGACAACCGCATGGTATGTATATTCGCGAGAGGTCACCTTGCGACTGGGAGTCGTCTGGTTGGTGGCCGAGAGGGGGTGTGAAAAGGGGCGTGTATACCGCGCCAAATCACCAAACGAGAAGCGAGAGAAGAGGCAATCAAACAATTTGTATAGCCCGGAGAACTTTTACAACACCGGTGAGAAGAGAAAGGCAGAGGTACGAGGCAGAGACAGGAGCTGGGGTGGTGTCAAGCCGAGGCTTGCGTGTAGAATGCGATGTAGCTTTCTCGCGTCTTTCACAACTCTGCCCGGGCAGCACAAGGGTGGAACATGGCCAGTCTCGCAGAACGAGAATGGCGAGAAACAGTGCAGACGGCGAGAGATCAATATGAGGAAACGGTGTGTTCAGGCGGAGAGAGGAGTGCAAGAGTCGGGTGTGTCCAGGATTGTGGCGTTGGCCACATGACACGAGTTGATAAAGATGTGAAGAGGAAGGGAGAACAGTCCAAGAACAAGACGACAAAAATACAGCAAACGGGGAAAGGAGGCAAAGCAACCTTGAACAGGACTCCGAATTGTGTTGGGCAAAATCAGAGGACAAAAATCAAAAATCCAGGGACAGCTGCAGACGAGCAGATGATCATCCGGCCAAACTAGGCCAATGGAACCCCGATCCAAGTGGCAAGCAAGGGCAGATGGCATGCAACGCATGCAATTGCATCCGAATTGGGGGCAGGGGCGTGTTGTGTAGACGTGTGTGTCTGGTTGTTTGGCTCGAATCGTGTTCGTGGTGCTGTTCGTTCTTGGCGGGCGTCTCGTTAAAACCTTGGCAGGATTTCCGTCCAGAAAAATGGCCTGTTTTGGCCAGGCCGTTTTGCTGCTGTCTTTCTTGTCTCTGGTTGTGTGGGAGCCCGTCTGCCGTGAGTTATTTATCCTCTTGTGCCCGGGTTGCCCTGCCGGTTGGCAAATGCTCAGAATCGCAAGTCGAAGCAATACCATGTAAGTGCTCTCAACTGTGGCACCGAGTCACAGTGAGCGGCTCACGCAGTAATACGACCCAAGCATCCTCGTGGACCAGCGTGCCGGGAATGACCAGGGAAATCAAAGAAAACATAGAGACGTATTGTCCCGCATGTCTCCTTCTCGTTGGTGGTGGGGCGCGTTCTGGCAGGGTGTCAATTCATGCACGGGCACGGATCATTGCTACTCTTCCAAGTGGCGGAGAATAATGCTCGTGTCGTGTCAAAGGTGCTGCTGCCACAATCGGCAGCGTGGCAATACTCGTAGGCAGCTGTGTCCAGGCTGGAGAAGAACAGCAAGGGGAAGTCGCAATGTCTGTTCTGGGATAGAAGAGACGGGAGAAAGAAAGTGCATGGTGGCGCAGCACCACACAGAACACACGGATTTAACTTGCCCTTGTGTCATAAGGCTCGGCCGTGTGACAGCATGCCGAGAAGTCGGGACTCTGTGCCGGTGCAGAGATGCTGGAGAGTTGATTGGACGTCGTCGAGGTAGTCTGTAATACGAGTACAAGGCTCCGTGCTCCTATTTGTACATTCTGTTAAGAAAGGCCTGCCACGTCGACAGGGTCCGCTTGCCAGTTTTTGTTGTAATACGGGTATCGTACTCGGAGAAAGGCCGAAGAATGAGACAAGGCCTCGAGTGCTGGCGAGTACTCGAACAAACAGAAAGGAAGAGACTTCTCCGCCGGCACCACAACTCTGCAGCCGTTCTCACTTATGCAACTGCAGGCGCTGCAGCAGGGGCGTGCAATGCTCACAGCACAGCAGAAACGGGGCAGCCGCTGGGCGTGTGACCTGGAAGGCCTCTTTGGGAAGGGTCTGTCTCGCTTCTTTTCTTCTTTTCTTTTTTTTCTGTTTTTTTTTTCTTTATGATGGGAACCCTGCAAGAGGTCAGGGCGCGGTACTGGTCCGCTCCAATCAGCAGCCAGAGCAATGGACCAGGATGTCTGGGCGGATGGGGCAATGGAAGAGACGAGACGGGATGCTCTGCAATCGTTTCTAAATCGGATGAGGCGCGGTGGAGGCAGAGAAAGAAAAGAAACGTAAGAAATAGAGACGGGCAGGGAAAAGACGCGGTCTGACGGAAGGAAGCATAACAGAGCCGTGCTTGGGAAGGCACGACGGCACGGAGGAGAAGCGGGGAGATACTCGTACACTTGTAAACAGAGCCGTGAGAGAAGCAAAAGAGGAAGCCGCCAGGCTAAAGGCAGCATCGAGGAGTGCAGCCCGCCGGGGAAGGAGCGAAGAGGCGCCTCCACGTCAGAATGGCGTGCAGCCGCGATGGACAGAGCGGCAAGGGCGTTGGGGCGACGGTGCGAGAAGTGGAAGGAGAAGCACTTCCAGGGAAGGAAGGCTGGGCCCTCCTTCCTCGCAGGTTCCCGCAGCCTCCGTCCTCCTCTTCCTCCTCTCTCTTTTCCCAGTCTTTGCATTGTCAGCCTCTCCCATCAAAACGGACCCGCGGATCAGCACGCCCTGCTTTTCTTCATTCGCCCGGCGCCCTCGCCTGCTAGTATATGTATATGTACATATACGCACATCGCGAGCCCCTTTTCATCCTCGCGGCCGGCGCTCCCCACGCACCAGAGACATCCACGTCGAGGCCCCGCATTTCCATGCTGCAGCCTCCACCAGCCCGTTGCAGGCCCACGGCGAGACTGCACAGGCTGCTCCTTCGGCGGTGCCGCCGTCGTCCTCGCTGCTATGGCCGTTTTCGTTTATCGTGTGCTCGTGTGAGAGTCTTCCTCGGACGGAGTGCTCCCAGCATACGGTGTTATCACAGGCCTCCTCTTCTCGACAGCACAGCCCCCGGCAAGAGGGAGATATGGACTGGGTCCCAGCCCGCTTCCCCTAGCGCCCTGGGCGGGAGTGCGGACTGTCCCCGGCCCGGCGCCTGTTGATTGTTAATCCTTAGCACGAGTACGGAGTAGCGCGGCCGTTCTTGGCTTGGTTCCTGTTGTTAGGCTGTCGCTGCAGGGGTGTTCACGACCGGACTCCGTTCAAGTACATTACAACCATGCGCTGCATCGGGCATTTGCCTCCAACGGCCTGACCAGGCCAGAGTGCCAGAACCCTCAAGGGGCTGCTGCCCGGAAGAAAAACTGCCTGGACGGAGCGCAGGCGCGCGATGCGACGCAGCCTGGCAGGGTACCGACAGATGGCGACCGCACGCCGGTTCATTCTTTCCTCCACCTTGTCGCCATCAGCATCTCGGGACCGTGGTGCAGCCTCCATCGTCACAGCACGTCGTACATTCCTGTGTACCTGGCCTGGCAGCTTTTGGTCTGGGCCGTGTGCCGGCCATGTGGCCGCGATTTCGTCTTTGCCTCTGGGCCCGAGATGGACGCCCCCCTCGAGCCCTTGAGAGAGTGCGGCGCACGAGTACTCGGGATCAGTCCGGTGGGTGGTGTGATACCAGCCCGCATACCCCATACCATCAGCCTCCCTGCACATAATCAAAAAGGAGTGCCGGCATCTTCAGCGCGGCCATGGCGAACGAGGCGAGATGAGCGCATGCCATGTTCCCCCATTTTAACAACACCGCCTTTTGCTCGGGGTGCCAACGCAGGCTACGGTGTGCCGAGGACGTTTTCGTCTTTTCTCACAAAACCAGCTGCAAGTGACAAGTCAGAATGCCAGGCTGCCCCAATACTCGCACTCTTGCAGGACCTTGTTTTACGCATACTTCGTACGAGCATTACTACATATATGTACGAGTACGGACCAACTGGATGTGAGCAGCAATGGGAAGCCTCCGTCCTTACCGGAAGGCTGGCAGGGGGCCGAAATCGACCCCATTTCTTAAGGCTTCCAAGGCGCCATGATAGACCGATAGCCTGAGCGGAGTCGAGACAGTGTCATCGCCGCACGCTCGAGTGTCCGGACCAATATGCCGCCATTACTTGGCCAAGGCTGCGTTCTCCAAGGCGCTTTTTTCGGTATGCGTCCCCGGTGTCGCTTTCATTGATTGCATTGTTGAACTCTGATAAGCCGCCAAACAGGGCACAACAGACCTTTCAATAGAACTTGCAGGTGCCTGCAAGAGCCTCGTCTTTGCCTGGCCGGCCTGCACCGCATCACGGGACGGAGACGACGACCCATGCTTGTACTTCGTACATGGTACAAAGCTTGACAATTATGACACGTCGCTCTCGCAGGGTGTCGGGCGTTCCGTGCCTCTTGCGGCCTGTCTCGCGGCTTGTCTTGGAGCCTCTGCTACGCCGGTTCCAGTTTGTCTCCGCCGCCTCAATACCAAGCTTTTCCTACGAGATACATACGTACGAGCACGGAGACTGCCACGGACGGCCGACACCTCCTAATCGGGGCTGGTTTGGCCGGCTATGTGCTTGATCGAAATGTGCGCAGTATACGTCGTATATACGACCAAGTGCACTTCATGCTAACCAATGCAGGGAGATCAGAGGTCGTGCATTCGTTTGCCTTGACCAACATTATTTCTCGCGTCGACAAGGCGCTCGACCTCATTGGCTTGTCCAAGCCTGTCATTTTTTGGTCGAAAATCACGACGGCACACGCCTCCCTTCTTTTGGCAGCCTGTCTGCCCTTTGCTCCTTTGGGCTGCACCCCCTCCGGCTCCCAAGCTGCTCTGCAGAACCATTGATGCGTTGTGCTGTGTCTTGCTGCTTGCATCGGGGTGTGTGGCTCCTGCGAGCAGCCCATCTTGTAAGCGAAAGGCTGCCCACCAATGAACCTCGCGAGGAGGCTCGAACCGCCAGTGGCGCCAATGACGCCAATGGCACGAGAACCGAAATAGGGAGACACGGACGAAATGCTCGACAAGAGACGCAATGACACCCTGGCCGGACGCAGCAGGAAAGTCCAACCTGCCAAGCTTTGCACAAAAGGAATAACACATGTACGCCGTACCTGGTGGGATGGCCAAGCGCACCGTCTCCCGCTGCAGAGAAGAGAAAGAATCACAGGCCCGGGCCGCTTTCCTCGACATCAGAACCGTACTTTTCGGCCGCTGGTGAGGCCTGGCAAGACAAATCACTCAATTGTAAGCTTCCACTGTGAATTGGCATATCAAACACGCCAATTCCCATATCCCCTTGCCTTCCATTGACCCACTGTCATTCGAATCTGGCAATGTTTTCTGCAAGTCTTTGGTCGCATTTGCAAAGGCGTGCAGTTCATTGATAGAATAAACTGCAGGGGTCTGCTTTGCTTTCAGCAAATGGAAATTAGAAAGACAACGCCCTGCCAGCAAATCTGCAGGTTTCTTTTCTTTTTCCCACATCGGTTCTCCCTTTCTTTTCTTTTTCGTAGTCCGAAGCTGTCCTCGGCTCGGTGTGGGATGTCTTTTGCTCATGCTGGCTGAAGTCAGAGAATACGAAAACGAAGCACACGAGGTAGTTGGCAGAAAAGGGACAAGATCGTCTGCCGAGAACACTCGGTTCTGCATGTCCAAAACGAGGACGTGGTCTCACGGCAGGACAAGCGTCCCATGCAAAGTATGCTTTCTTTTTTTCTTTTTTTTTCTTTTTTTTCTTTTTTTTCTTTTTTTTTCTTTTTCTTTTTTTTTGAGGGGGGGGGAAGGGTAAAATGCAACCTGGAGTCCCGTTTTGGTTCTGTGCAGGAAGCTAGCCCATGGGCAGACTTGAAAACCACAAAAGCACCGGTTTTCAGGACAAGGAGAAAACCGTTGCAGGCCAGACACAGCAAACATGCCTAGCCGGCTGGGTCAAGCTGTGGGTTGCGTATCTAGTGTTTTCCTCCCACCCCGTGTTTTTTCTTTTCCTCTCGCTCTCTCCCGCGTCTATTTTTGACCCTCCATCGAGTGGTCATTCCTTTCTGCAAGATTCTGTGCTTCAGATCGGCAAGGATATGAAGGGGTGTGAAAACGAGAAATGGGGCTGTCGTTCTTCCACCCGGTCCGGGGAAAGGTCCGTCTGATAATGCGACGACGGCCAAAACTCGGAGCCAAGAGCGGAGAGAATGAGTGCACCGCTTTTTTGAGGCCTCTGCTGTCATTTCTGCAACCGAATGTGGCGGTAAAGGCACATGCAAGCTACACCGTCCAGTCCAGACGTGCAAACTTTAAGAGTTGGCCCGAGTCGTACTCTCGAAAATTGAAACATTTCCACCAGACCCCGGCCGCGTGTCTCTGAATTGGATATCAACTGTCAGACATCCCAAAAAAGAGGATACGGGATACGTCAGAGGAAGTGATCGACCTGAAAGTGAGGCTAGAGCCGACGGCAAAAGCTAGAGGGGAAAAGGAAGAGGGGCGAGGGACGGGGGGGGGGGGGGGGGGTCCCAAAAACCTAGAACAACAAAACAAAGACCAAGAAACGATGAAGAAAGGAGGGCAAAGACGAAAAGGTGCACGCCCTACCTGCTTCCAGGACTTGCCGAAGGCTGGCAAGGACAAGAGGGATTAAGGGAATAACCCACACGGCCGAACAGACCCAGCTGAGACACGTGGAAGGCCAGAATAGACAAGAGGCCACAGGATGCTGTGCCTGATCCTTGGTTCTTTGAGAGGGTATGTATCTGCATTGACAATTCCATGATTCTACGACATCACGTTGACGACAGTCTTGTTGGTGTTTGGCATATAAATAAAAATAATTAGTTTCTGTATATTTACTTGTTTTTGTTTGTATTCAATATAGCCAGAACCAAGAGCCGAGTTAAAAACACAGACAATACATATATCCATAAATAACTCCTGCAAAGTTGGATGTATTCACACGAATGGCATCACCCAAGCAAACGTCCCGTGTATCCTGTCTATGATAACGTAGTCCGAACTGCTGTCTTGGCTGCCACGCCGGCCCGGCTTAGAGGATCTCCAGTGTCCCATTCAAGCGTAAATCGCGGCTGCTGGCGCCAATGTAAAAATGGAACGTGCCCCGTCGGATCCGCCACTGCTGTGCCTGGACATCCCACACGCTCAAGTCACGCCGTGTCAGCGGGAACACGACATGGGCCGTCTGGCCGGGCGCCAGGGGGCCGACGCGACGGAAGCCCCGGAGCTGGCGGACGGGCGAGTCGCCTGCCGCGTCGTTTCGGCTGGCGCCAGGCACACCCACGTACAACTGCACAACCTCGGCCCCAGCCACGCTGCCGCTGTTTGCAATGCTGCACTCGACGCTGGCCACGGTCTCCCAGAGATCCGGGTGGCCGCCCTGCACGACCGGCACCGCCGGGTCTGGGAGCTCGGGGAGGGACAGAGACGCAGCCGGCGTCAGTGCCGCGGCCAGCGACGGTCCGTACGAGAACGTCGTGTACGACAGACCAAAGCCAAAGGGGAAGCGGGGCGCCAGCCCCTTGTGGTCGAATGCGCGGTAGTCCATGTACAGGCCCTCGGCAAAGTCGTCGTCGGGGAAGTAGTCTGTGGAGTAGGACGAGTTGAGGAGGCTGCCGTAGTCTGCCTCGCGGCGGGCCACGGTGTACGGCAGACGGCCCGAGGGGTTGACGTCGCCGTAGAGGACGTCGGTGAGGCTGTGGCCGGCCTCCTGGCCCGGGAGGCCCGCAAACAGGACGGCCGTGACGTTGGGATGGTCGATCCAGGCGTCCACGACGCGGATGCCGGCCGCGTGGACCACGACAATGGTGTTGCCGCACATGCCGGCGACGTTGTTGACGAGGCGGTCGCTAAAGGCGTCGGTCAGGCTGGGGCGGTCAAAGCTCTCCGAGGCATAGGCGTTGATAAACACGAGGCAGGCCTCGGCGTTGGCGTACGCCGCGGCGGGCTTCTCTGCGTAAAAGTCCCAGCGCAGGATGCCGCCGTCCTGCACGACGCGCTCCTGCAGCGCCTGGAAGGGGGACACCACGTACGGCGGCGAGGTGCCCCCGGAGCCGCCGCCCGTGATGAGGGTGCCGTTGAGCGTGTTCCAGCCGGCATTCACGCCGTAGCCGCCGCCAAACCGCGCCGGGTCGTCCCACGGGCTGGCCTGGAGGACGGCGTCGTAGCCGTAGACGCACAAGAAGCGCGGCCGGCGCAGCGGGAGCGTGCGGTTGACGTTCTTGACCAGCACGGTGCCCGCGGCGCCAATGGTGCGGATCAGCGCGGCGTGGTCCGCCTGCACGTCCACAACGGGGCGGCGCTGCGTGCTGGCGTGGATAGCCGGGGGCGCGGGAAAGGCGGCACTGCGGAGATCGGCGGCGGCGCCGACGTAGTGCCAGGCCGCGAGCAGCCGTGTGGCCATGTCGGCGACGCGCGCAGCGTCGACGGAGCCGTTTCGCACGGCCTCGAGCAGCAGGCCGTCGCCCCAGTAGCCCTTGCTGTCGGGCATGGCAATGTCGAGGCCGGCCAGGGCCGAGGCCACGCCCGCGTGCTGCGCGTCCCAGTCGCTCAGCACAAATCCCTCGAAGCCGAGCTCGGTCTTGAGGATGCCGTTGAGCAGCTTTGCGTTCTGGCTGCTGTACGAGTGGTTGGCCCGCTGGTACGAGCACATGACGGACCCGGCGCCGGCATGCAGGGCGTTCATAAAGGGGAACACGTAGAGCTCGTGCAGCGTGCGGTCGTCGGCGTTGGCGCTGACGGCCTCGCCCACAACGTCGTCTGCGGGCTGCCGGGCCGCGTCGCGGCGGCGGAACTCCTGCTCGTTGAGCAGAAAGTGCTTTGGCGTGGCGATGACGCCGGCCGCCTGCATGCCGCGCGTCACGGCGCCCATGCCGATGCCGGCGAGGTACGGGTCGCTGCCGAGGCCCTCCCAGTTGCGGCCCCCGCGCGCAATGCGGCCGAGCGGGCCCGACACGGGGCCCAGGGCGACGTGCACGCCCTTTCCGTAAAACTCGCGGCCGACGGCTTCGCCGTAGCGGTACATGAGGTCGGCGTCAAACGTGGCGGCCACGTGCACGCCGGCCGGGAAGCCCGACACGAACTCCTGGCCACGCACGCCGTCCGGCGCATCTGAGAAGCAAAACGACGGCACGCCGAGGCGCGGGATGGCCATGGTGTTGCCGGCGCAGGGCCCCGGGACGCCGTGCGTCAGGCCCACCCTTTCCTCGAGCGTCATCTGCCCGACAAGAGCCTTGGCCTGGCGGTATGCTCTGGCCCAGCGGCTGTCGGTTGTGCCGTTTCCTTGTGCTGGCGAGGGTGTGAGTGTTAGCCGCGCTGCTCCCCGAAGCTGTCTCGTCTCGAGATGCATTCAACAACACCAACTCACGCGATGGGTAGACGGGCGGGCTGCGGCCGTAGTAGGGCACCTCGGACGGGGGCGCTGCCGCAGCATGATGTCTGCTTCCGCGGGCACAGGCGGCGCCGCCTCCGACGAAGAGGGAAGCAAGGCAGGACAGCAGGGCGGGCTTCATGTCGTCTGCCGCCGACAGAGCACATGGTGCATGGCACCGACGGGCACTGTATGCGGCAAACAGCACGCAGCATGCCAGGCCAGCGGCGCAAAAAAGGGCGAGTCTGCGCCTTTGCGAGCCCCGCGAGACGGCAGCTGTGGGAGCCTCGAAGAAAAGCCTCTGTCCACGGCTCCGAGGCTTATGGCTCTCTTTGTGCGGTAGAGGCAGCGTTCCCGCCATATTGCGGTGGCGCGCAATCTCTGCGGTTTCTTTGGGGCGCGTTTACAGCGGTATTGCACTGAGCAAGCACATAAGACGATGCTGGACGCGGAGCCGTGATGGCCGGCGAGCACCGGTGTCGATGAGGTTGCTGTCGATGCAGTTGAGGTAGTTGGACTGGTACGTACTATTAAACCCGCGGCCGCTAGCCAAAACTGCCGCTCTACGAAGGCACGGCCAGTGGAGTGGGGGAAACTGCGGGTGCTGGACGGGCGCCTTCCTGTTGGTGGCTTGTTCCCGCCCGTGTTTTCGCCTGTTCCGATTGCTCCTTCCGATGCGCGACATGGTGCCGTAGCACAGGGGCATCTTCTTTCCCAGACACGCGCCTGCCTTGCCTTTTGCTTGTGCGCCAAAGCGTTGCACAGACGGAAGGCGCAGAGGGCGCCGGGCAACATCACGAGGACAGAAGGAGCGAGAGACGGACGGCCGGCCGATCCGCGTGGTTTCCTCAAAAGGCGGGGAGACAGACACAGACTAACAAAGTAAAACGTGCGAGTTAATAAGAACGCCACCGCCTTTTTTTCACTGCGCCAGCTGAAATTAGCAGAACGCGCTTCGGACGCGTCTATCGCCTCTTTCGTGTGGAGTATTTATTTACTTTTTGCCCGATTCTCTCAAAACCGGGTTGCTGCTTCCGCGGGCACAGTGGCGCCTTCCAGATTGTTGGGGAGCAGCGAAAGAAACGGAAAGAACGAAAGAGCAAAGCAGCTGATAGCAAGGATCCGGAGAGGCACAAAAGCACTCATTTCTCACTTCTCGGCTTCTTTTGCAGCTCGTACGAACGGCCCGTGCTGGCACAAATCTGCGCCCAAGGTGGGTTTGCTACACGACGCATACGAAACGCGCCATATCCACCTCCGAGAAGCAAGGCGAAAAGGCAACTCGCAAAATTGCCTAAGAACTGGATTTTTCTGTAAATCCGGGCACCAAGATCGACGACAACCCGACAAGCAGACTGCTACGAAGTAACAATGTGCTATGTATCTTACAGTACGAGCACTCGTAGTCAAAAAGGGCACACGACCTCGGACCGGTGTTCGAGTTGACCTGCCTGCAGGAACAAGCTTCAGCTTGAGCCCAGAATGTAACCCAAGGCGGAAGGCATGTGCTTTTTGGGCCGGCCGCTTCTGGACGCTGCTTTGTGCGTATTTATACATACGTACATATACAGCGTAATTGCTTGCCTCGGCAGTTCTCCTCTTTTTGTTTCTCTGCGGCAAGCAGTTCAAGATCCTCTTTTCCAGATGCACCTCCACTCTCCCGATCCCATGCATTGTTCGGCCGGCCCGTCGAGCTCTGAATTTTCTTTTTCGGTTCTCCCTGAATCTCTGGCCACGTCAAAGCCGTCTGCAACGGCGGCACGCCACAGGTAGAGCCAAGCATGATGCCATTGCTTATGGCCCAGCCTAGACCACCCGTCTACAATTGCAGTACTCGTAATTAGCCGACCACCATCGAAGAACAGTGGCAGCCTGTACTCGTATGTACAATATGTACGAGTATATCTTACGTCGTATATATACTTGTATTTTCTTGTGCAGCAGCAGATGCTCGTACTTCAGACCCACGATAGTCCCAACAGCGTCGTACTCGTATGAGCCTTGAACATCGATGCTCCACAGAATGCCCGGCATCGAGCAGTGCAAGGCTTGCGAACCAGGGAACAGGCCCCATCTGCCCGCCAGGATGGAATGGAATATTCGGGAAATGAATTCTGACTGGGTCTGGGTCGGAAAAAAATAGTCCTGATTCTCGTTGTCCGATGTTCGAAGACGAGCTGTCTTTCTCCGGACGCGCTTCCCAGCGCTGCAATGCAAGCAATATCGTGCAATATCGTGACCTCCAACCCTTTCCCATCTCCCACCGTTCTGCCATCCACTGGTCTCTCAGCTCCTTTTCCCTCCCGAGACACACAGCCGGGATTCTTCTTGTCCCGTCTTGTTTTACGTTTTGTGCCTTGTGCTGCCCCTTTTTCTTGCGTTTTCGCCGCTTGAAATGCGCGTGTCTTGGACCGCTCGCTGCGCAACAGACTCGTATGAGACAAGGCTTTTTCCAGCACGCAATTTACCGCTCGAGCTGGCATCCGAGTTGCGCAAAGTGTATGTACGAGTACGAGATTACGATACTGTGTAATAGGACGTGTCGTCTGTCGCCTGTGAGGTCCATCGCACCTTCTGCTTGACACCCCTTTTCCGTTTGTCCCTTTTCCCTGTGCCGCCCCGTTCCTGGAGCTTAGCCACTCTGGGGCTAGCAAGAGCAAAACCACACAGCGACCACAAAGCGCTAAACCTTCTTAGTAGTGCTGCCATTGGCCCGCGGAAGGCTAACCGACCCGAAAGGGAGCAGCCACCCTGCAATGCGCTATAATGGTGTTGCAGTGGGTGTTTTTGTTGATTCCTCCCCACTCGAATCTGCTCCCCGCCGCGTTCAGCCGGTTCGTACGATGCTGCTTGTACATATACATACGAGTACGAGCACAGATGATTTGCTTCATCAGTGAACGATGCACGGCATAAAGCACACAAGAAAGCTTTGACACAGCATCATAGGACTCGGTGAGAAAAGAGAGGAATGAGTCACGAGCGTGGCAGGGAAACAAACGACGCCGTGATGTCTGTAAATGCGTGCCACTGAACGATGTGAAAGCCGAAAGATGGACTCCCAGCCGCGGACGGACATGGCGTCGTATGGCGACACAGGTGTCGCCTTGCATGATCCTTTGTCAAAACAGGTAATGAAAACGTATCTTATACAAGATACTTTATTTGCGCCCCGCATACGCCTAAATGGTCGTTTTCTAATGTATCTGTACATATATGTACATTGCTCGAACGGACAAATGCCGCCTGACGTGCTCCGGAAGTACAAAGTGACTGGTCGGCTGGGTTTAAAAAACGTAAACGAAGTGGCCACAGCTGCTTTGGAGTGCACAGAGAGCACGCTCCTCGCCTCGTGTGCGCGGCGAGATAGATTGGAGAAATTGAATACGAGCCGCCGTGTCTGCGTGATGCAGGGTGTATACAGACAGAACGGGAGACGAGCAAACTGAACATGCACATGCCGCACGGGTCGAGGCAAACGTTGCGAGGCGAATGATGCCATCAAGACACAGATCGGCAACTACAACAAGCATTTCGGCGGTGGCTGCAGAAGTCGGATCAGGCCATGCGGTGCCCACGATACGCCCATGAGATTGTGATGGGACGGGAGCAGCTGAGACACACAGCGCACATAGTACTCGTATTCTTAATTGAAGACGCAAGGGACAAGAGATAACGTACGGAGAACGGAGCACGAGTAGTGCACGATATACAGGGTTTGAGATGTGGCTGTTGACACCACTGGAAAAGAAAGCGCTATTTTGCAAAGCAAGGAACGACAGTGGTCGTTTGGCATCCGGGGGAGGGGGAAGCGAGGAAGCGAGGGGGATGCAGCACTGGCAGATCTGCTTTTTTTTCTTTTCTTTTGTGCCTGGTTTTCTCGTCCCTTGCGTCGCGAGCGTCTTGCGAGGTCCCACAGCCGACTCTGACTGACATCATTTCTTGTTTTGCGGAATCGAGTTTTAACAACAACCAGGTGGGAGAACAAGACACGATCTACAGGAGAGAGCCGGTACTTTTCAGATATGCAGCCACTTCTGCAGGATGCAGGCATTGGCAACGGCGCCTGAGTGGCCGGATGCCATCTTGGCTTCTGCGCGCACATCGCTGCACGCCGAAATTGAGTATTGTCCGCGTCCCAAAACGGAGTCAAGACGCACGCTCTTTGCATCCTCTGTTCTATCAAGCACGCTGCAATTTTGTCTCAGCACCGTCCACCTGCTGTGGTTGGTGTCTGATGTTATGTGCCCTCAGTACATGCTCGTTTTCTCTGTCCAATCCAACGAGAGAAAGACAGCCCCTCAAGCGTACTATGACATGATGCCCTTGGATTTAAGACATACCGTCGATCCCATGGTGAAGGTCGGCCAGAGAGGCTGGTTGTGTTTCAACGGCCTCGTATTTTCTCCTACGAGTACTCGTACGTCGTCTTGAAAAGTACCGCCAACAGCAATGAACCCATCCTCTTGCATCTCATCGCCCAGAGTGACAGCAAACTTCGCAGTTCCTGCTTTTGTTTGTCTTGTTCGTCTTACGTGGCCACCTTTTGCGTCTGTTTTGACGGGGTTTTTTTTTCTTCTCTTCTTCTTGGCGTGCTTGTAAAGTGAATACTGAAAAATCCTGAGCATCGCCGACTGCATCTGGGTTCCCCGGAGTTGCTGTCGGGTGTGATCGAGCTTATTCTACAGTCCTTTGCTGAGCCACTGACGATGCTGAACGAGCAGTTGCCACAGCACGCTAGCAGCTCGCAACAAAAGGAGCAATCACGTACAATAGGGGCTCATTACGAGTACTCATTCGTTTGTTGCTGCAGGTTCCATCTTTCCATTAACGAGGGCTGTAACAGGAGGAGGGAGGTATTGCCAAGAGGGAGAAGGAGCGAAGGACGAAAGGAGGAAGCAGCGAGGCAAGAGATATCCGAGGAGCGATTGGGAAAGAGCGACGCCATCTGCATATCTCCCACAAACGCAGATTGCACCTTCCTGTTATCGTGCATCTGGCACACCCCCCGTTCTTTGCAACCCTCCATCCGTCGTATCTCGTTGGCAACGCAAAGACCAAAAAAGCAAACCCGACAAGCCAAGGCCCGTTCGCCGGGAACGGTATCTATCGCACAACTATCGACAACTAGCCAGCCCGGCCTCGCAAACGGCGCAAAAAGGGGTAGGCATGCCGCTATCGAGGCTAGCTGAACAGAAGCACATGGCTGGGCAGCATGGCCAGACGAGGCCTCATGATCGCCGTATCGGAGACCCGAGATTGACAGCGCAGACGGCCTGCAGCTGCTAGCGGGCGAGGTCGATCTGTGGCAAGTTGCGATATTCGCCATAGTACTGCGCAGGGCGCTGCGCGCACGGAAAGTGTCTGGAGTCATCACAATCAACCCGAAGGAATGCAGGCTGACGACGGCGGCAGCACAGAGACCGGTCTGGGCCTGCGTTCTGTCGCGTGCAATGCACCGTCCGATGTGCGGTGGCAGCAGGCAGGCTGTAGCCAGGACGCAGCGAAAGGGGAGTCTCCCCGATAAGAGACGGCAAACGAGAGACGGGAGGACGGACGGCACAACTGGCGGCTGCGTCACCACGCAGCACCAGCAGGCAGTGCGTCGAAAGACAAGCAAGCGCAGCAAGGCAAGGGAGAGCACGCGTGCGCTGATCGAGACGAGAGACCGCCCCCGTTCTCTCTCCACGTTTTGCTGCGTTCCTCGGCGCCTTCTTCTCCTCGGGCCCCAAGGCCCAGCGCGCTGAGTGCCGCTGCCGCCTGGTCGTTGGCTGTTGGGCGTTCTTTCAGCGTATTTTGCCTGGCCCGAGCACATACCACTTTTTCTGCATCTCCCCCCCTTTCGCCGTCCTCCTCCCTTGCTCCTGGGATGACCATGGGGCACACAGCCAATGGCAGCCACGACTCCCCTGACAGATGTGGAACCACGACAGGGGAACCCATGCTAGCACCCATTCCCGTGGTGGCCGCCAGGAACGATTCAAACGTTTTGGAAGGCTTCCCTTCCAGCTAGCCAGGGGTAACTTTTTTTCTGTGCGGAACGCAAAGCTGCTGCATATGACCAACACTGCGTCTGCACAGGCAGACTGCAGCGCACCCAACCGCAAAAACGGGCTCTGGCCATGTGCAACAAGTGCCGCTATCCAGGGGCTGGCAGTGCAGTGCTGCCCTTTTGCGCTCTGCAAGAACCAGGAGAGCCCGTGCTGTGTCTCCTGTCTGTGTGGTGGGAGGAACGGATGAGCAGGGACATACGAGAACCCAGCACGAGTCCTTTTTGTTGGGCAGACGGGGGACACGCAAATAACCGTCAAGGACCTCTGAAATTCAAACCTTGTTCTGGTCTTTGGTTTGCCGGCGTCCTGCCCCACGCCAGCAGCGTCTGAATCACGGAAAAGGGGGCAGCGGGCAACAGGCAGTCTGCCCTCTGTTCTGAGGTCAATCTCAGGTCTTCTTCGCAGGACTCCAGTCCAGCCCAGGTTCCACTCCCATTTTCCTCTGCCCCTTGTCCATACCCATGTTCAACCACGATGCTAGTCGAGGTCCACTCCGTCTGGGTCTCTGGTCTTTGACTCGCTTGACCCGGCGCTCCCTGGCCAGGATCTCTCATTTGTTTTTCCTCTTTCCTTTTGTCTTCCGTTCCCCGTCTTTATTTTTTTCTGTTTCCTTCTTCTCACCTCTTGTTGCATCACCGTTGCTTTGAATTCCCTCTCTTTCTGTTTCTCTTCTCTCTTTTTTTTTTTGCCATTATTTTTTGTGCTTCTCCGGCCTGGATAGGTCGCCATTCCCACGGGCCGCCTCTCCTTAACCAGTCTGTCCACACTGCTCGACGCGGTGATCCACGCTCCTTACCGCTCCCACCAAGTTCACACGACCGACAATCCCGCCTCCCTTGCGAACGCGACGACTTCTCTCCCGCAAACCCTTCCCGCCTGACACTCCCGCATTCCACGGCACTCCTCTCCCTTGTCAGAAACACTGTATTCTTGAACAGCTTCACGCAGCCGGACACCCATCTGCCGGCAGTCCTGCGCCCGCCCGCGTTGACCGGGACGTCCTGTCCGCTTGTCTGCCTTTGTATCTTGCAAAACGATTCAAACCTCTTGGCTTTGCCTGTTGAGCCGCTTCTGTACGACCAGACCTGCATCCCGTCCCGCCAACGCGAACGACAAGACGGCACTCGATTGCGTCCATCCCGATCCAGATCCCGCCTCTTCACTCGTCCGGCTCTCACCCATACAAGGTCGAAATAAACTCGCTGTCTTTCCACGGCGCGGCTCTGCACTCTGCAGAGGCGAATGCTTGATCGCCGCAGGCCGACCCTGGCAACGTCCCTCATGCTCTGATTCGAAACAGACCAAATTCCTTCCAGCCATCTCACAATTTGTGGGACATCAAGTGAGTTGCGAAACGAAACAGACTTGCCGTTTTCTGCTGTATTTGTGCACGTTCCTATTTTTGTCTTTTTCAGTGTCCTCCGGCTGTTGAACATGCTGCATTCTCTCATCCCCTGTGCCCAACTCCCTTCTCATGTACATCCCTCTTTCCCGTGCATTCTACCAGGAAACGCAAGGCAAGTGTCCAAATATACCGTTGCGTGTCTTCAAAGGTCGTCTTATACGGGATATATGGCTCTGCTCACCGGGCTCCGTTTCGAACCAAGCGCCGGGGGTTGCATTCTGCGCCTGCACAGAAGCAGCCAGGTGCCTATGAAACCGATGCAATCAAATCGTCAAGCATTGTGCTCCGACGGGAGCGCGTCCTGTCGTCCTGTCCTGCACACACCTCACAGAAACCGATGAAAAGGGGAAACCTTATCAAGCCCATTTACAGCCAATCCAGCCATATTTATTATCCACCAATCCACTCAGCCTTTGCACAAAAGACGTCAATCAGCCTTTCTTTTTTATTTATTTTGTTTTTCACGATACTTTTGCAATTCTGACAACTGACTTCACTCTGCAGTCTACTCTGATTTCTCAGCTTATGCTGCGCAACAGCCCGATTTTACACCAAGTCCACAATGAACCGGTTCCGCACCAAGAAGAAGGTCAAGGAGGACCCTGCCGCCTCGAGCGGCCGTGCCTCCTCCGACGAGCAGCACTCCTTTATGGGCTTCCGCAGAAACAAGAAAGCACCGGAAGAAGAGAAGAAGCCGATCGACATCACCAACGTTTTGCCGTCAAGCGACGAATTCCGCACGAGTCTGCTCATGACTGGCCTGTCGGCCCGGTTTTCCATGCTCCGTGAGCAGGATGACCCAAGCACAAAGATTGGCAAGGCGCTCGACGACAGCGTCTTGTATCCAAAGCGGCAGTCGAAAATCATCGACTTTGGGTTCCGTGGCCTCGACGACATTGCAGAGGTCGAATCCATCCGGGCGCCGCCTCCCTTCATACGTACAAACTCGTATGCATCCGATTCCGACTCCATCCAGGACAGCATCATGAACCGCACAAGGCCGACAGACGGAAACAACCTGTTCGGCGGCCGGCAAAAGATCTACCGCATACCCGCCGGCGGCGTGTCGTCGAAAAACCTGGCAGAGGGTGGCATGGGCGGCCGCGCCCTGTACGAAGACGACGTTGCGCTTTCGGCATTCCAGCGGCTGCGGCAGGAGCGAAAGGAGCAGTTCCTGGACTATGGAGATGATTCACAAGGCGCCAACGGCTCGTCCATAACCGGGCCATCCCTGCTCTCGGCCGACACCTATGAAGCCTCCTCCCCTTACCAGCGCTCCGAGTCACCGTCTCCCATTGATTACAACTTGCGGCGAGAGACGTCGTCCACAGCATCATCAGGCGCCCGCAACTCCACAGCGGCGACGTCCGTCACCTCGCAGCCCGGCTTGTCCTCGACAAAGGACTGGCAGTCCCCGCAGCTGCCCTCGTCCTCGTCACAGCCGGCGACAAGCAGCGCAGCGTCGACGCCCTCGGGCACGACGGTGGAGCGGATGCCCACGTCGCGCATCCGGCGCCTTTACGAACAAGGCCTCAACCAAGACCTGCACGAGCAGCAGTCCTCGGCCCTGTCGCGCATCGACACGCTCACGGGAAAGCGCATGCTCCGCGCAAAGACGCCCGACTTGGCTGTCGCGCCGTCGCCGACACTGAGCTCTGCTTCCAACGACCGCGCAGCTGCGACGACGGGCACAGTCTCGTCTACGCTTGAGCGCCTAGAGCGCCGCCAGGCCCTTGCAAAGGCGAGCGCACCGAACCTGCGGTCGATGAGCCCGCCAATGTCTGGCTCCTCGGTCGACTCCGCTGTTGGTCGCATCAGCGAGTCAGCCGCCGGCCTCAACGTGCTCGTCGGTGCGCCGCAACCAAAGAATGCTCTGCCCAGCAGCCCGCCGCTGAGCCCACCGGGCAGTGACAAGGGCGGCGACCACTCGATCCTCACGATCCAGCCAAATGATCTCGGCAAGGCGACCTCTCTGGGCATGTTCCAGAAGCCCAGTCTTCCCTACGACGAGTCGCGCTTCGCACAGCGCCAGCTGCAGCTGCAGCAGGGCCGCGAGACGCCCACGGAGCGCGTCCGTTCCGACTCGGATGCCGCCCTTGCTCCGGCCAACCCTAAGGCCTCGTCCGTCGCCAGCAGCGAGGATGCCACAAAGACACAGAAAACGTTTCTCTTTGACGAGGACGACGACGACGACGACGCCGTCCCGTCAACTGTACCTCGGCCCCAGGTCGTTCTCCAACGGCCCTCGGATGCAGACCATCCTGCTTTCCGCCAATCCGCCATGCCACCGCCTCTGTCTCCCTCGCGCCCCACCGCCTTTGCCGCTTCTGTCCCTGAGATGCCTGAACCAGCTGCCACAGATGAACAAGCCACGGCAGCCAAAGACGGCAACGCGCCTCCCGTGGATTCGCCAACACTGGGCCCCGGCGGCGGTCTGAGCGGCATGGTTCTTCAGCACCTCCGCTCCACTAGCAACGCGTCTTCGGTTTACAGCACCGTGTCGCCCCAGAACAGCGGATTCGATGCGCCAAGCAAAGGCTTGGAAATCGACACCAACATTGCCAGCGGAGACCTCGACCTGAAGATTGGCCAGCCCTGGGACGACAACAATTGGACGGCATCCGTGTATAGCTCCATAAGTGGTATGGACGGCTCTGAGAAGAAGAAGGAGCCTGAGCCGGAGCTGCCCTCTGTCCCGCCGCCTCCGCCGCCTCAGAAGATCGCGACACAGCGGCCCCCGATCCCCGAACCGGCCAAGAACATGGCTGCCGAGTCGGAGACGACAAGGGCGCCTTCTCTCCGCTCCGTGTCTTCACGCAGCCGCATGACGAGTGTTACTGACTCCAACCGGTCGAGCAACAACCTGGAGGGGGAGAACGAGGACGACGACTTTGCAAGCCAGCTCGCCAATGCGCGCAAGCGCGTCCAGGAGCGCCTGACGACGTATGTCGAGTCCGACAGCAGCCGCAACACCTCGCCGCTGCTGGCGCCGACCGAGATGGCTACGCAGCCCCCTCCGCTCAAGTCGAACCCGCTCGGCATTCTGCGGGCCAAGTCCAGCCGTGGATCGCTCCTGGAGCGCACCCGCGATGTCTCCCAGACCAAGGCAATGCGCAAGCTGGGCCTCGGCGTGTCTACAATGAGCACTTCGCCGAGCCCGTCGAAGCAGTCCTTTGAAGACGCGGCTCCCGCAGCCGGCGCGAACGACGGGTTCTCTCTGGAGGCTCTGAAGGAGGAGCGCGAAGAGAAGCCGCGGCGGAGCCAGGACGATGGCTACTTTGGCCGCACGCCGACGTCGGCTGCTGCGTCCGCCACGACGGCTGACCAGTCCCCTGCTGTTGCCTCCTCAGTCGCTTCGGCGCCGAGATCGAGCACGGAAACCGACATTGACGATGTGGAGGACACGACCGCTTCCGCGTCCGCGGACGCAGCGGGCGACGACAATATGCACCCCGGCCTGCGCGCCTTCCGCAATGCTCGTCGCCAGTTGCAGAAGCGCAAGGAGCTGGAGACGATGGCACGGCACCACGGCGATGCCAACAACAATGCATACCACCCGCCGGAAGAATCGACCGAGACTGCGTTTGCTGCGGCCCGGCAATCGCCACCAAGACGCGAACGTCGTCCGACGCAGTCGTCGGCCATGCCCAGCCAGGAGCGGGACCGGAAGCCGCCACCGGTTTACTACCAGCAGCGCGACCCCAGCCAGGAGTCGCGGGCTAGCAGCAGCGGCAACAATGGTGACCGGTCCCGCTCGGACTCGAGAACGTCGGGCCCAACAGAACGCGACCGCAGCGGCTCGGACGCCAGCAACGGCGGCGGCTACAGCCGCCGCACGCCGCCTCGTCTGCGAACGACCCATGCCGGCCCAGGGCTCGACGAATACCAGAGCCACCCGCACGGCGCAAATGGCAACAGCCACCTGGGGCCTCCCAGCAGCCGCCAAGGGATGCCGATGCGGTCTCCTGGCCTCCCCGGCACCGACATCCGCCGGTCTCCGCACATGCCTCCCCAGGCCTATCCCGGCAGCGCAGGCAGCAGTCCCGCAGTGAACAAGCTGTCTGTGAAAACGGCCGTCGGAGGTGGACGGTCGCCGTCGGGCTACGGTGCGTCCTCTGGCCAGGCGTCGCCGATCTCTCCGCTTGGGAGCGCAGGCCTTGCGTCGCCATACTTTCCGGGCAGCGCCCACGCCTCTGGCGCCTCGACGCCGACAAACAACGGCGCTCGCATGCAACAGCGGCCTGGCATGCCGCAGCAGATGGGCTCTCTCAATGATTCGATGAAAAAGTCTCTTCGCAAGAACGAGATTTCCGAGCCGACGTTTTTGATGAGCACGAGCCGTGTGCCGACGGTCAGCCTGCCGCAGAGCAGATCGGCGCCGGAGATTGACGGCGCGCGGTCTCGCAGCGGCTCGCGCGGGCGTGCCGGAAGCAATGCTGCCACGGCGGGCTTTGTGCCGCCTCTGCCGCCCATCAACCCGCTGCGCAAGCAGCCGGGCTCGCGTGGACCGCCGCGGGGCATGATTGGCATGGCGGACGGGGGCCGTCGCAACGGCGGCCCCGGCGACGAGATGGACACCATGTCGGCGCTGACCATGCCCATGCTCCCGCTCACCACGTCGGCCAGCAGCAGCAGCCTGTCGGCCAAGTCTCCGTATCTGTACGGCGGCGGCTCGGCGAGCGACAACGAGGATGCGCGGCTCGAGCACCGGACGCTGCGCAAGCAAGCCTCCGAGGCCAGCGGCATGCACTCGCGCATGATGGGCGGCGGCGCGCCCGGCCAGCGGATGGATCTTCCTGGCGGCATGATCTGATCCGGCGTCGCGTGGCCTTTCGTCGCTCTTTTTTCCCGTTGCATATTTCTGGCATTGTCTTTTTTTTTTCTTTTTTCTTCTTTTTTTTCTTTTTTGGATATTTGGATACCCCGGTTCTCTATCGTTTTGTCATGAACAACTTATGGGTAGACGGGGCGTGTGATACCACCAACAACTATACTGGGCGTGCTCCTGTTGTTTCTTTATATCTTTTGTCTTGGACACACCTGCATCTTCTTGTCGACACCTTTTCTCCCATCTCGCCTTTTTCCTCCTCGATGCAAGCCGATCTCCGGCCTCTGCCAACATCTGATCTGGACGGATCCGTTTCCCTTCTGTTTTTTGCCACATGTTGGAACTGTTTCCCTTTATTCGGACCTGCCTCGCAACCTGCCGTTCTATTTCCTGTGTTATCTGTACTCTTCAGGAACGAGCTATATACGGGCGTTATTGTACTCAAGGACGGGATCAAAACACATACTATCTCAGGAAACCGCAAGGCAGCCAAGAAAGCATTATTATTTATGTGCCGTTTGAATATTTCGTTTCAGAGCAGTCATCGCCCGGTTACTACACAAGCGTTGGCGCGAGCTGAACTTGTGCCGTGACTTAGAAGACGGCTGTGAGCATTGCTACGGCGTATCAATGCAAACTTGCATCTGGGCAGAGAACAAAAGAGTGACAGAAGGCACACTTTAGAGTATCTTATACGGAGGCACAAACTGCCCAACCGGGAAAGCAACCAAAAGGGCAGTCCGGCACGTGCTTCTTATCGCCGGTTCTAGACCTGCAATGCATTGCCTCGATCTACAAACTCGTCGTGTACTCGTATTACTGTGCATCTGTGCATCGTCTTTGCAAGCGCCGGGCTCGACATGACAAAGGAAAAAAAAAAAAAAAAAAAAAAAAAAAAAAAAAAAAAAAAAAAAAAAAAAAAAAAAAAAAAAAAAAAACTCCAGCTGGGTCTCGGCACGGCGGGCATCCACTGATCCGCCGTTATTACAGGTAATGCGCCGCTGTAGCAGGCGCACAGCGCCAAATGACGTCAGCACAGTGGAGGGCGCTGGAACGCACGCTAAACAAGCGAGAATTTCGCGCTGTCAGGTGTCTGCAGCGCGCGCCAGCCACGCCGCCACCGCCGCAGGCAGCATCCATCACCACCACCAGCACGCCCCACGGCCTCATTGCACGGCCCACGCCGACGGCCGGCACGACGAGGCGACGCCGCCCCAGCTATAATACGCCTGTGCCCGCCCCTCTGCAGCCTCTTGTCGCCCCCTGCAGCAACAATGGACAGCGCGCCGCCCGACCCGACGCTCACGCTGACGCTGCCAAGCATCCACGACGGCACGCCGCTCGACTGCCGCATCTACCTGCCGCCGTCCGTGCTGGCCGCGGCCTCGGACTCGCCCGGGCCGGCGCCGAGCCGCTGGCACGGCCATGCCGCGGTCGTGGCGCACCCCTACGCGCCCATGGGCGGCTCCTACAACGACCCCGTCGTCAAGATGGTGGCGCAGACGCTGCTGCAGCCGCCGCAGGGCCCGGCCGGCGAGCGCGGCCCCGAGTACGTTGTCGCGACGTTCAACTTTCGCGGCGCCGGCCGCAAGCCGCAGGGCCGCACCTCGTGGACGGCCAAGCCCGAGACCGGCGACTACATGACCATTGCCGGCTTCCTCCACTACTTTGCCCACCATCTCGATCCCTACGGCGACAAGGAGGCGGCGGCGGCGGCGGTGGCGTCGGCAGCCACCACGGGCACGCCCTCGCCCGTCCTCCTCTTCTCGGGCTACTCGTACGGCGCCATGGTCACGTCCCTGCTGCCGCCGCTGGCCACCGTCCTCGGCTTCTTTGCCCGCCCGCTGCGCGGCTCGCCCGCCGCCGAGGTGCGTCTGCGGGCGGCGCGCTGGGCCGCCATTCAGAACGCAGACTTTGCCGCCGGCCGTGAGCGGGCGGCGGCAGAGGCGGCAGCGGCAGCAGCGGCGGCGGCGGCGGCTGCCTCGCGCGCGTCCCCGACAAAGGGCTCGTCTTCGTCGCCCTCCAAATCCCGCCTGAGCATGGGCGTGCGGGCGGGCAGCGCGCCCGACGACGACGGCCACTGGCGCCGGCGAAGCCACGAGGCGTCGGGCCACGGCGTTTCCTCGATGCGGCACATGCTGTCTCCAGCCTCGCCGCGGCGGTCGCTGTCGGGCGACCACCGCCACGGCAGCGGCAGCGGCAGCGACCCGGTGCCGACGACAGGCGACAAGGACGGCGGCAGCCAGCGCGGCGTGTCCGCCTGGATGGCCCGCGTGCGGCACAGCATCAAGGCCGAGGACGCGGATGCTGCGGGCGCGGACGACCAGCAAGAGGACATGAGCGCAAACTTGCCCGGCGTGCCCGGCCTGACGGCGGCCCGCCCGGCCTACCTGCTCGTGTCGCCGCCCGTCGGCCTGGCCACCAACCTCGCCACCATGTCGTTTGGGCCGGGCGCGCCCAGCAGCAGCCACGGCGGCAGCTTGTTCCGGCGGAAAAAGGCCGTGTCTGCGCCTGCTGCGCCTGGTGGCGCCACGGAGGACGCTGCGGAAGGCGCCGCGCGGGCCGCCGGCACGGCCCGCGACGACGCTGACGCCAGCACCGACAAGCTCGCCAGCAACCCGACGCTCGTCGTCTACGGCGACGCCGACGCCTTCATGTCCGCCAAGAAGATGCGCCAGTGGACCGAGGGCCTCGCCGCCGCGTCTGCGGCGTCCGCCGTGTCCGCCGCGTCCGCGACGCCCGTGCGGCCGCTGCCGCTCTTCCGCGCCCTCGAGATTCCCACGGCCGGCCACTTTTGGGCCGAGGGCCGCACCCTGTACGAGCTGCAAGCGGCTGTGGCCTCGTTTGCCGCGCAAATCGCGGGGCCCAAAGCATGACGGGAAGAAGCGGGCGGGATAGCGCTGCCTTTAGAACGATACCCCTTTGTTTTGCGTCATTTCGTTGTCGAGCGAGTCGCTTTCGCCTTTTCAATGATAGAATTCCATAGCCCATATTTATTGACATAATATTACTATGTGAATGCGATATGTGCAGGACGTCATGATACACCTCGCTGCGTCACCAGCCCATCCACGAGCCCCTTTCTCCCCCCTCTGCCTCGCTGCTGCTGGGGCGCGCCCCCACAGTGCATGTCTTGTCCTGGTCCGACTCGTCCATGCTGCTGTGCCAAGCGCCAGAGTCGCGGCCGCCAACGGATAGTCAGTCGCTTGACTCGGGCGCCTCGCTGACCCCTGGCTGCTGCGCACCGCACCTGCCGCCGCTCAGAAACACGTTGCTGTCGTCGTCGGCGTCGTCGGCGTCCGAGTTGTGGTCTGCGCCGGCCTCGTCCTCCACCTCGCTCTGGCCGTGCTCGGCAGCCTCCGCCGAGAGCGTGCGTTTCTTGGGCGTCGGCGTGCGGCGCACAGCGTGCAGAGGGCGAGCGCGCGTGTGCTGCTGGCTGCCGCCCGCAGCCGCGTTGCCCGAGATGGCCGGCACAGACTGGCAGCGCCGTACAAGACGGACGTGTCTCGGCGGCGTCCGCGCCGTCGTGCTCTCGTCCTCCTCCTCCTCTCCGTACGGATCGCCGTCGACGCTCGTGTCGTCCGCGCCCTCCTCCTCCGTCTCCTCCTCCGTCTCCTCCTCCGTCTCCTCCGACGTGCTGTCGTCGCGCGAAGCCCGGCGCGAGATGGCCGGGACGACGCCAGGGTACCACGTCGTGCTCGACACGCGCGTCAAGGTCGGAAGAGCCGCTGCCGCCAGGCGCTGTTGCGGCCTCTGTGCGCGCGGCGACTGCGGCTCCGGCATCGTCGGCGCACCACTGCTGTCGCTGCCACTGCTGCTGTCGTCTCCGTCTCCGCCGACTGCCGGCACCCCCGACGACGCAGACGAGCAGCGCCGCTGTGGCTGCTTCCGTCCCTTCATTTGCAGCAGCGGCGCGTCGTCCTCGTCGCCCGCGCTGCTGCCGTTGGGAACAACGGCACGCTCGCCCAAGCCCCCTTTGGCCAAGCCCTTGCGGGTAAACGAAAACGCCGCCGTTGGCGACGCCGTCTGCACGCGGGCTTGTGTGCGCAGGGGCGTCACCATGGGCAGCTGCTGCAAGCTGTTCTGCTTCGCCGCCCCGCGGTACGTCGACGGCGTGCGCTGGTGCGCCGCGCCCGCCAGGTGCGTCGTCTGCGATGGCGGCGGCGGCGGCGGCACGTCCGGGGCGTCGTGGTAGCTGGCGCTGTGCACCAGCCGGGGCCGCCTCTCGTTGTCGTCAAACAGCGCCGACAGATTTATTTCCGCCATGCCGCGGCGCGCTGCCAGCGAAAGCGAGCGTGCCGAGCCGTGTGCGGCGGCGGCATGGTTGCGGTGGCCCGCGTCTGGGCCGCCGCCGCTGTCCTCGCTCAGAACCGTTTCCAGCGCGTGGCGGTTGTGCCGGCGGCGCGCCGACAGCTGGATGCTGCCGCCCGATCCACGGCGCTTGTGTCGTCGGTAGTGGTTGTGGTGGTGCTGGCTCTGGCGGTACGCAACGGGCGACCGGCTCCGTGCCAGGGGCGACGCCGTGCTGTTGCTGGCCAGCATCGGGTCCGTGTCGTCGTCGTTGCCGACGTCCAGCACGACAGGCGCGGACGCAAGAGGCGCGCCGCCGCTGAGGCTGTTGCCGTGCACGCCCAGCTCGTACGACCCGGTAAAGAAGCGGCGCAGGTTCACTTGGCTGTCGCTAAAAGCGATGCGCTCGCGCAGCGTGTGGACGGCCCTGTCGAGCGCGAGCTCGACGGCACAGGCCTGCTCGATGCGCGAGATGCTCGGCCACGTGGCCTGCTCGCCGACGCGGCACGCCTCGAGCATGAACTCGGGCGTCGGGTTCCGGATCAGGTTGGTGCCCCAGGCCAGGCTCATGCGCGGCAGGATGTTGATGTCGGCCGTGTACCGCTGGTTGAGCATGTGCAGGAGCATGCTCAGGCCGCCCGGGAACAGGCCCATGTCCACGAGCGTCTCTAAATAATAAATGGCCTCGGACTTGCTCAGCCACCCAAGCGTGTAGAGCACCTCGCTCATCGACGGCGCGGCGGCGTTCTTGTTGTGGTGGTGCGGTGTGTCCAGCTTCTCGTCGTTGCTGACAAACAGGACAATGTGCGGGTTCGTCTGGGACACGATAAAGTGGTTGACGTTGAGGATCTCGCCGAGCCGCTCGACGGGGACGTCATTGTCCAGCGACCCGTCGATCCACAGCTGCTCGGCCGGGTCCCAGGGCACATGCTCGCCCGTCTCCGCATCGCGCACCAGAAGGGGCCGCGGGTCAAAGACGCCGGGGATCGAGCAGGAGGCCACCACGGCCGACCAGACAATCACGTCGGGCGCCGTCAGGTAGTTGAGAAGCGACGGCAGCTGCAGGCCGGGCTTGGACGACACGGTGATGTTGAGGATGCGCCGGGTGCGGTTAAAGGCCTCCTGGAACGTAATGTCGCCCATCAGGTCCCGCATCACGCGCGCAATGTGGCGGCTGTCGTGCCAGGCGCCGTACCGCAGCGCACGCCCAATGTGCGTGAGCCACGAGTCCGGGTGGTCCTTGTCGGTGAACACGGCCAGGTCGCCGTGGGCAAAGCGCTGCAGCAGCGCCGGGATCTCCTCGTCGGTGCGCGTGCACACCACGGCCGCAACGATGGAGCCGGCGGACGTGCCCGAGATGATGCGCGGCAGCAGCCCGCGGTCAAACAGCGCCTTGAGCACGCCAATGTGCGCCATGCCGTAGACCGACCCGCCGCTCAGCACGAGCGCGCTGCGGCCGTAGCTGCGCCGCGCCAGCAGCAGCTGGTCCAGCATCTCCCGGTGCGTCAGGCCCCGGGGCAGCGCCGCCGTCTTTTGCGTGCGGTCCACGAGCGCGTGAACGAGATCAACCGAGGCCTTGACGTAGCGCTCAACGAGGTACTTTGTGCCCGTGTGCGTGTGGTTGTACAGCCCGGGGCTGCTGATGCCGCCCACGTCGCGGGAGAGCGCCGTGCGGACGAGGTGCATCATGCGCCGGACGTCAGACGAGAGCCGCGCGTCCTCGAGGTCCTTGAGACGCGCCCGGATGAGCTCAGGGTTGTAGAACTCGTCGCTGTCGCTGCTGGCCTTCCAGGTCCCCTGGTCTTCGAGCTCGTCAAGCAGCTGCGCGGCGGCCTCCCATTCTCCGTATGTCGTGGCCTGTACGCGTCAGACACGGCGTGTATTATTCCAGCCCCCCCCCCCTCTCCTTCCCACAAAGACTCTGCTTACATTTGCCATCCGCAGCTCGAGGATCTGCCGCCGCTCGTCGCGCTGCTGCAGCAGGCGTCGCTCGTCCCGGGACTGGTTCACTCGGGCCCGGAGCGAGTCAGACAAGCGCGAGGCTATGCAGGATATCCGCTGCGCGACACCGGAAGACGGGGGCGCCTCCTGCTGTGCCCGCGCCCGCTTCACAAGGCCGGCCAGGCTGTGCATCGCGGGGGCGTTGTTTGGAGGGAGGCCGCCATCGCGGCTGGCCTCGCGCGGCAGCACAAGGTAGTCCGCCATCGCAAACGTGTCGCGACACGTTTGGTGCTGCGGCCTCGAGCTCGGTCGAGGCCGGGGCCTGCTCGAATGTCTGGTGCAGGACGAGAAGGGCCGTATGGCGGCGAGGCATGGCCTTGTTATGAGCACATGCGAGTCGGCGGTGCGGAGCTGGAATGCACGGCAAAGGAATGCTGCTGGCTATGCGCACAGGCGAGCCGTGGGCGAGGACGGGTCTGTATAATGGCGAGAGCGGCCGCTGGCAGTTCTCAACGTCGACGTGCAGCGAATCAGTGAGGAAGCTGAGCTTTTGTCCCAGGGCCGTCGGTCCTCGGGCCGTGGCAGGAGACGACGCTGTCTAGGAGAAAATCCGTTGAGGAACAATAGGGGCCAAAGAAGCTTGTCAACGACACGGCTCGCATGCAAGCCTGCTGGCTGTCCCCATAAACACAAGGCGGCCGTCCGGAGCTATGTGGGTTGTCGTGGGATGGATGTTGTCGGGACGTGGTGAGAACGGGACGCTGCTGCACATGCTGGGAAGGAGCACGACGTCACGGCAGGCGCGACGAGCGGTAGCGGTGGTTGCGGGAAATGGGTAAAAAATTGGGGTCACGAGCGTACATTAGCCCGCTTTTGCGCCAATCAGCGGCTGCCAATAATACACACCCCGGTCGAGCCTGCTGAGTTGCCACTTCCTCCTTCCCCCAGATTCTTCGGCCGGCCTGTTTTGGAAGGCGTCCCGGATTTTGCACGTCTGGCGTTTGCTGAGGAAAGAGCCTTCTTGCTGCTGTTTTGGCGCTCGGCGAGCAGAGCTTTGAAGCTTCTTCATTCTTGTGTCCCACTAGAAGACGTTCTCTTGGGGTTTCTCTTGGGTTTGCGAGTGCCTTCAGCTCATGCCGCCACGCATTTTTTTTCCACTTTGGGCGGCCCACCGGGAGAGCCAGTACCACTCTCAGATGGCCTTCACATGTCAAAGCACAGGGCATCGTCGATGAAGAACGAGAGCGTAGCGGTGAGCAGAGCCGTTTCTGTGAGTGATTTTAGTATCGTGTTGTTTGATAACACCGCAATCTTTTTCCATTGGATTTTTCTCTAAATTACGACAAAACAGATTCAAAATCAACGTAGACAATCTGCTGCCTGCAAGCTTGCCCGGATTACTATCAGACCCTATGCATCTTAAACTGTCTTAAAAACGTTCAGCAAAACACGAGAGGGCACTGCTCTCACTCTTGCATACATTCTGACAAGCTTACAGCGGCTCACGTTCTGAACCTCCTCACCTGACACGTCATATCCGTGTCCGGCCGGGCACTTCTTCCTCAACATGCGGCATGTGGGAGGGCCTATGTAGGTCTTTGCTGCGGCGCCACTGTTGCCGTTGAACACAGAGTCTCACCTCGGATAATACCACGAGCTCGAGCTGGCTGAAAGTCACGAAAACGCCTCTGCATCATCTTGTTCGTCTCTTAGACACCTAAAGAGTGTTTTCTGGTGGCCACGCATCTTTGTAGGTCGGGAGCAGCGGAATCGCGGGGGGACCTGAGTGGAAAGGCCTAGGCTAGACGATCCGTAGTGGTATGAATGGCAAAGCAGTCTCCGCTGGGAACGGCATCTCACGATTTTATTGCATCTCAAAGCCCTGGGACAGCTGATTATCGCGACTGACATCCAAGGCCGAAGCAGTGCCTTCCTCAAAAAATCCACAACCCACGCTAAGGGGTCTGGCGGCGGGAGGGAGCGACTGGCGGATTGCTCTTTCTTTGTTTGGTGACGTCACGCCGAGATGTACATATAATTATAATCCTTGGAGATCTCGTCCATACGTGCAGCTCGAACCCTAGATATTTAATTATCATTGTGTCCAAAGAGCTCAACGCTCACCGAAAAGGGTGCGGCAAGGAATGCGAGGGGCGTGTTGTGATTGCCTCTCCCTCGCTCGTCGCGACTTCCCACAGTAAGCCCGCTCGTTATTAGCCGCTTCGGCGATCGTGGCTTCCCTTGTTTGTCTTTTTGTTCTCGGGGAGGCATCGCGTTCTTTCCTTTTGAGTTCTTTGTGTGGCCGTCAACAAAGAGGCAGCGCGTACCTTCCTCAAATGCTACTTAACACCCGGTCGTAGTTTCCTTGGGAATGTTGCATGCGGCCCCGTTTCCCGCCTCTCTTGTCCGCTCTTCTCCACATCTCTGTTTACATGTGTTTTCGAGCTTCTTCCGACTTTCCCTTGGCTTTTCCTCTTCTTGCCAACTTGCGCAACCCGAGCTCCCGATCCTCGGCTTTCCATCGAGACGGCGTTAGAGGCCTCGAGCGAGCCCTCGGCGGCATTGCTCGCTATGATTTGCGACATTTTCACCAGAGGCCTGGGCTGCAGCTCGGCCAGCAGCGACAACGGCACCGTCGTGCAGAAGATCCTCTACTTTAGCGACGACGAGACAGACTGCCACGCGGCTCCTACCACTCGAAAGACAGCTCGTGTCCGGCGCCATCCAGACCGGTCTCGCCGGCGCAGGAGCGCAAACGCAGACATTCTCGAGAGCGTGGGCCTGCCGCCGACCGTTTCATACCACGACATGAAGTCGCTCCAGGAAGGGCTGGCGATCGAGGACATCCTGGGGCGGCGGTCGACGTGCAGCGGCTGCTTCAAGGAGGCTGCAGCGGTCATTGGCGGAAATGCTGCCCAAGTGGCCCGGCGGGCCTCCGTGTCGGCAGCAACCGTGGCCCGCTGGTCCAAGACAAGGGCAATACCAGCCGTCAGTGCGAGGCTCCGAAAGAAGACGCCGGCCAACACCCGTGGCTCTTGTCAGCCTGGCCAGAGCATGGCAATCGGCCGGCAACTGAATGAGGAGTGCCCAGGGGAAAGCACGGAACCTCAGGCGCCAGGTCAGTAGGGCCTCGCACTCAGCGAGTGCGCATTTCCGTGCGAGAAAAGACACCGTTGAACGAACTTGTTGCTGACACTGGAGTTTCAAAGTCCAAGAATGGAAGTATGACTCTATGCCGCAGTTGGAGGGCAGCGTCCAACTGATGCAGCCAGGGCACTGGCTGAGACAGCGCCGTGCATATTCCGACGTCGCACTACTCAAGACAGAGCCGTGAGCAGATGCAGCACGCTTTGCGTTGCAGCCTTCATCCCACCGCACATAGGAGGCTGCCAAGCATTGAGCAGCCTCTTCTGTTCAGGAAAAGGCTCTATCAATAGAAGGGCTCAGCAGAAAATCCATACTGATACTCATCATAACCAAGAACCGGCTGATATTACGAGTAGAACTGGCTTGGCTGGTAGCTGTATCAGCGCAGTTTCCTGGAAAGAAAGACGGCGTTTGTTTCAGCGGCAGTGGGCTCGACGTCGTGCTCGGCTTTGCTTACGAGGTGACTGTGACAACTCAACCAGAATGCCATGGCCACTTCTCGAGTACAACTATAGCGGCAAAGATATTTGAGAGCCCATGCATCCCTGGCATGACCCAGAAGATGGGCGAAAGGAAGCTATTTCACGCAAGAGAAATACATGAGAATTGATGGCTACATGGAAGAGCGCCAGGAAGATCCAGTACACGGAGGCCATCCAGTTATGAGAGATGATGCTGATTTTCCGTAAAGTGAATTCTGCTCTTTGCACCTTCCAGGTTTTTATTTCTTTACATTACTTTTATTTCACAAGGCCATGGCCATCTTTCCCATCTGTGCTCATTCGAAAAAAGATGTAGGCGTAATACCGCTGCTGATAGGACTCAACAATACATTCCTTTTTGTTTTATTACGCGGTTAGAGGACAGGCTCCAGATGACAAACACCAAAATGACATTGAAACGTTATATCGTGCTACACTCAACGAAACTCGTAAAGAAAATTTGAAATGGCTTCCAAATATTCAGAAAGAAAAAAAATATGCACAGAAAAATAAAAAAAAGCGTTAACCGCTGGCAATGCCGAGGCCGACGCGCGTATTCGGGCCCGCCATCGTGTTTGTGCCCGTTCGCTCACGCAGCCGGCGGCCCTCCATAAGGCCCTTGAGACCGCGCTTTTGCAGCCCAATCACGCTGCTGAGCTCGCCACTCCACACTTCACGCTGGCCGTGCTCGCTGTTGTCGCCCATCTCTGAGCTCCACTCGGAACCAGAGACGCTGGTCGTGGCGCTCATCTCGCCACTGCTGGGGCGGCCGCCGTTTGAAGAGGGCAAGGACGTGTTGATCTGCAGACCTGCCGCACGGCCAGCCAGGCCTCCAAAGTCGCCTTGCTGGTCGGAAAGGGCCTGCGGCGGTGACTGCAGCGTCGGGTCCACGGGGCTGAGAACATCGAGGCCGCTCGGGACAAAGAAGTTGGGGTTGAGGGTCCCATCAATGCCACGGCCGCCGCCAGCCGCCATGGCCGTTGCGTTGAAGACAGCCGCAGCATTGCGGCTGTCGAGGAGGGCGTGCAGACGCTCGACGACGGCCTCCAGAATACCGTCAATCCGGTACGGCCGAGCAATCTGAAGAAGAGAGCACAAAATCTGCGGCGTGCAGAGAGGGCTTGTTGGGGGAGGGAGAGAGCTCGTGTACAGGAAATGGAGCAGGGCTTGCACCGTCAGGTAGGTGTGAGGAAGGTAGAGACAGCGAGGGCGGCTGTTCGGCGGGAGGGTTCGCGGCGTCGGTGCCGTGTTGATTGTCGCGGGGTCCACAGGCGGCGAGAGGGGCCCAACCACGGCCGAGATCCCCGAGAGACTGGTTCCTGGCGTGCTGGGTGTCTTTCCGACGGAGCTCCCGGAGCTGGTAAGTGCTGAGCCCATGGACATGGTGCTTTCCATCGTGTTGCGGCTCGACGGCGTGATGGTGATGCTGGAGCTGCGCATCGCAGACGCCGGCGTGGAACGGACCCCGGCCGGGTCACCGCCGTCTTGGGTTGCAGTGCCCTCACGAAGAAGCTGCACAAAGTACGGGCCCCAGCGGCGGGCCACGATCCGGCTATTGACGGGGATCCGCTCGCCACCGATGCACAATATATCCATGTCGGCAAGTTCGCGCATGGCCAAGGCCTTTTCACCCAGCTCTTCAGACGCACGAGAATGGAAGCGCCCGCCAGCCGTCGAGCCGGCTTTGCGCGCCAAGCTGAGGCCGGGGTTCGTGTACGGGCTGCTTGCCGAGACAAACCCGGACATGGGTGTTGTCTTGCGAGGGTTGTCGTAAAAGCCAAATGCCTCCAGCTCAACCATGCAGACGTTGGTAAAGTTGATGCGACGGTGGTTGTAATCATCCACAAGACTGCGTTTCCGGTTGCCGAGGATGACAAACGAGTTTCTCCGGTTCCAGAGCACGCCACGGTTCCAGCTGCCCTGGCTGAAGACGCTGCCGCCAGCGTCAATGCGCGACCAGGTCAGGTTCCGTAGGTCGAGCGCCCAGAGAGCATACTCTTGCTTGGAGCTCGTCAGATACGTCCCGCTGACAACAAAATGGGTGTCAATCACGCCGCCGTTGGGAAATCGCAGACCGGGCGGTGTGTAGGTACCGGCCATGGGCTTTTCGGTCAGAGTGCCGTTTGGCGACCGGATTTGTAGCTCGAGCTTCACGTCGAGGAAGTTGTAGTTGGAATAGACGAGCATGGAGGAGCCAGGCTCGCGCGCTTCCTGGCTGATGCCGCCCATCTCAGGACGGATGTTTGCAGTGGCATTTGGTGCATTCGCGCGGCCAATTCGTGCCGTGACAAAAGGCGGCAGTGGCGCCACAACACTGCGGTAGGCACCGCAGCTTTTGCCGAGCGGCTCGGTGGAGGTCCACTTAAGGCTGCGGAGGTTGAAAACGCTGATCTGCTCAATGTAGTGGTTGGCACCGTCCTGGCCACCCACGACAATCATTTCCGCGCCGCCGGTGCCGTCAATGTTGATCCCAATGCGGCCTTCGTTGGCGCCGGTTGACGGGTTGTGTTGCAGTGCTGATAATGGTGCGCGGTGGGAGCTGAATGTTGCGGAAGAGGGAAGGATGCAAGCGCAATGCGCGTAGCGGCCTTGCGGCGTCTCTTGTGTCTGGATAAACGTCCACTTCTTTGTCGGCACATCGTAGATGTAGATGTCGGACATGACTGTGACATCCTGCTGCTGGTCCTGGGAGCCGCCATTTGCCGTCTGCTGTGGAGACATGCCGCCGTAGCAGACCATTTTGGTGTCGCCCAACGCACACATGGAGTGGAAATATCTTGGCGGCGGGATGTCGCCCGTGGTTTCGAGCTTTGTCCAGTGGCGGCGAATGAGGTCGAGCTCATACAAGTCGGACGTGAGGGACGCTGGACGGCTCCTGGACAAGATCCGACCGCCAAAGACGTAGAGCTTATCACCCAGGATCGTAGTCGTCGCGCCAACAAGAGGATGTGGCTCGCGGCCCGTCGTTCTGTGAACATTGCACATGAGTCCAGAAAGGTGTGCGGAAGAGCTGGAATTTTGTTGCTGCGGATTGGCGTTACCAGTTGCCGGGCCGGGACCGGTTGGTGTGCCCCGCGAGGAAGACTGTGGCTGCGGTGATGGACCGGTGGACAGCAGGCCGTTCGTTCTTGCAGCGTTATGGCGTTCATCGTCTGTTGCGCTCGCGTCCAGGCCGACAGAAGGCGAAGTGTTGGAACCACCGGCATGGGGGGCGTACAGGTACCCCTGCTCGGCCGATGACGCCGAGTCCATGGTGCTGGTTCGACTGTCCATGTTGCTGTATTCTGCTTCAGAGCTGATCGAAGCAAGACTTCCACTTGACGGTGCAAATCGTATCTGGGAGGGAGGGATCGTCGCGGAGAGAAGGGGAAAAGACGAAGGGCCGCGGGGAGGATGTGGCAGTGGCTTTTCGAGACTGCTCTGAAGGCTCAGGCTTCGAGCATGCTGTTGGCGAGGCCCGGAAGAGTGGAAGCCGGCGAGCGGAGCAGGGCCAGCGGGGTGGTCGTCACCGCCTGGTGTGTAGGGCTTCAGGACAAACTGAGACGGCGGAGGGGGAGAACCACGACGAGAAGCGGACTTCCGTGTGAGGCGGGCGAGGTCTTCCCGGTCTGGTGTGATCTTTTTGATTCCTCGGTAGACGCCGGAGAGCAGGTCGGACGGGGACTTGGCCGAAGGAGACTTTGCCGAGGAAAGGGTCCTGTGGTCGTCGTTTTCGGATTCAGAGAATCGACTGTCGTCCTGGTCTGTGTAGCTGTCCATGTTGGGTTAGCCAAGCCGGGGACAATATCGACAGCAGTGCTTTGAAAAGACCGTGACAGGAGACAGGAAAAAAACAATCTGTTCCCCGCCGGGACGAGCTGGAGGACCAAGTCGAGGAGAGAGGAGAAGGAGGAGCGAGGGGACGCATAGAAAAGAAAGAGAAGGTGAAAAGAAGGGTTACCACTAGCATGGGAGCAGGCAGATGACGTTGGGGAGATTTTTGCAGATCAACAGCAACGCGTTCAGGGGCACATGAGGGACAGAGGCTAGCAGGCGGCACGATGTACCGCACCCCGGGGAGAGGCCACATGAAAGTTGTTTTCTCAATGTAGGATTCTGTTGAGGTGTGGAGCGAAGCTGTGCTCGTATGTCGACGAAAATAGCAGGGGAGCTCCAGCTAGCTGGAGGCAAGAGGAGACTGCTTGAGCACAGCGTGAAGGGGGCGAGGCATGTGAAAACAACAAGAGAAAGATCGGCATGCAGAGAGAGCAAGAAACAGAACGAGGGGACCAAGGAAAGGTTCGTGTACATGGAGAATTAGGAAGTCCTAGCCGTCTAGCGGGCTTCCAGAAGCTTGCCTTGGAAGACTGGGCCCACGGAGGTGGGAGACGTATGCAGGGGGAAAATGAAAAAAAAAAAAAAAAAAAAAAAAAAAAAAAAAAAAAAAAAAAAAAAAAAAAAAAAAAAAAAAAAAAAAAAAAAAAAAAAAAAAAAAAAAAAAAAAAAAAAAAAAAAAAAA
>JADHKR010000040.1:0-2500 GCA_019925305.1 Sporothrix cf. nigrograna
CCCGATAGTGGGCACGTGACGACATCACGTGCCAGAGGTGACGTGGGTCACGTGCGCGGGCACGCGACCGACCAAGGACCCACTCGTGGGATACTAAAGCCTACCGGTGCAAAATTTTCTTCCTCTTTCTCTTCTTCTTCTTCTCTATCTAAAATTAGACTTTTTTCGCCCAAACCCGACCTTTACAAGTGCTGTCGCCTTAAACCGTCACATTAGTCTAATTTTAGATCATCTGCATCACGGGAAGCACGAGGGAGCGCCCGATTTGCAGCATCAACGGAAAGGCCTCCCGAGACACGGATAACGATATAACAGAATAAGTTCCCCCTCGCGACGAGGGAAGCGCCTAAGCGGGCGGAGACCTTATAGCTTAATTCACGGCTATATTGGAAAGGATGAACGCGTAGCTTTAAGAGCAAGCGTAGGAGCTCGTATGGTTGCGGGCCGAGCGGTAGCGGCAGGGTTAACCCCAGGTGGAGGCCGGGACTTAAACCCTTAACCCCGATACCGTGGTTAAGGAGCCGACGGTTAAGGTGGGACGTCGCCCGAGGGTAAGTTTACCGGACATCTCCCGTTTCTCGGGGTACCGGCGGGACTACGAGAACTAGCGTATAAAGTTATACGTTAAAATTACGGTCGACGGCGACGTTATTAAAGGCCCGAAGGAGCGGTTCGCCTACGTTTACACCCGCCTCGAGGAGAGAGCTTAAACGGCGACGGTGGCTTTTTTTAACGGCTTACCGGACGAGGAAAAGACCCCGGATCGATTTTTAACGTACCTCGACTCGATTTTCTTAAACCCGAACGAGCAAGCACGCGCGCGGGATAGGCTAAGGTCGTTACGTTAACGTGCGGACGAGTCGTTCGTTACCTTCCTACCTCGGTTCGAAGGATGGCTGTTTAAAAACGGCTTAAAAAGCTCGGGTGGTGACGCGACGTAGATTACTTGGTTAAAAGGGGCGATTAACGACGAGATGGCCCGGGTAATGGTAAGCTACGTTACCCCGACGACTTACGTTACGTATAAGGCTTAACTACTTACCGTCGGCTCCCGCCTCGATAACTTACGCTCCCGCCGCGCGGGCTAACCCCGCGATAACGGAAAAGGCGACCTTATAAACTTACGGGCGGGCCGAGCGGCCCCGGATAAGGAGCGGGCCGTAAAGGATCGGCGTACGTACTTTAAGTGCGGTAAGACCGGTTATATTTAACGCAACTGCCGGGGAAAAAGCGGTAAGGACACCGGGGAGGGGCAGCCTCGCCGCGACGGCACCCGCGTCTTTTAAGGCTACGTTAATAACGACGACGATAAAAAAGTATCGGGCGACGACCGAGAGTCGGGAAAAGAGTAGCCCCGGACTAAAGACGCGGTTAAGGGTAAGGAAGCTTAAAGGGGGAGGTAAGGTTAAACGAAAAAGGAATATACGTCGACGTTATAATTAACGGAGGGTATAATATATAAGTATTTACCGACTCGGGATGCCTTTACTTCGCGACGATAGCCGAGCGCACCGTAAGGAAATTAAGAATTAAGACGGAACGGATTAAGCCGCGGAGGTTACGACAGGTTATGGACGAGGGGGCCGGAGCGCCCACTATTAACGAAGTCGCGACCTTTTACGCGGACGTGGGTGGTTATTTAATAATAATTAAAGCTTACGTGATCCCGGACTAAGAAAAGGCGGTGATTCTCGGTTTAAGATAAATAAAGAAGAATAAGGCGGTAATCGACCCCGTAAGGAATAAGCTTATATTACGGGCGCGAGGAGGGGTCGTAGTAGCCGTGAGCAGCCGTAGGAGGAGGGGCTTTAGTATGGCGACCTGCGCGTTAGTGCGCACTATATAACGATTAATCGACGCGAACGAAGTCGTCGAGGTCGCGGTGGTGACGTTTACAAACGTTTAAACGGCTTTAAAAAGATAATAAACGACGTTCGAAACGATCGAAGACGTACGGACCCGACTTCCGGCCTAGTTACGAAACTTAACTAACGCGTTCGATAAATAAAAGGCGAAGAAACTCCCGCCGCACCGTTTAAAAGTCGACTACGAAGTTAATTTATTAACCGACGAAGCGGGGCGGGAAAGGGAGATCCCCGCGTCGCCGTTATACCGGCGGTCGAGGGAAGAGTTATTAATAATAAAAAAGACGATCGTCGACCTTTAAAAATAAAAACTAATCCGGTAAAATAAATCCGCCTTAAACGCCCCGGTGCTTTTCGTAAAAAAAGCCGACGGGAGTCTCCGCTTTTACGTGGACTACCGTAAGTTGAACGGAGTCACCCGTACCGACGCGTACCCGCTTCCGTTAATCACCGAGACTTTACGTACGGTCGCGCGTTACCGTTAAGTATCGAAAGTGGACGTCGTCTCGGCGTTTCACCGGATTTATATAACTTCGGGTTATAAAGGGAAGACCGTATTTAATATTATTACGGGGTCGTACGAGTGGTTGGTTATACCGTTTAGCTTAAAGGGGGCCTTTATATCTTTTTAACGG